>CATQJA010002469.1:0-34454 GCA_958295435.1 Mesorhabditis spiculigera
TAGCTCGTATGCAACTCGAAAGCCGGGAAGTTTTGCAAAACCTCGCTTGTAAAAGCACATTTAAATAAAAGCATGCTATCGAAAATGGTTTCGGACTCGGCCTTTCAAAAACTTTCGAATGGCGGGTAACTATGGTCTTGATCCGAAATTTCTACGTCGAGTTAGAGGGGTTTTTAATGGCACACCCTGCAAATATCCACCATTTTTAAAAAGAAACCTCGTCGCATCTGGTGCAGTTCAACTTGCAAGGTCCCTCGTAAACTTCCGGGAGCACACTACCATTTTCCTCATCAGCCCCAAACAACTCTCCTTCAAAAGTCGGTGGTGACCAGTTCGTATTGACCATCGGCTGGGTTAAATGGTTTTGGTGGCGGCTTTGGTGGTTCGGGAGCAGCCGGGGCAGGTCACGGTGGGATCCGAGTCGATTTGGGGGACTGGGGCCTGACCGGAGCTGGTTCGGCGTGGAAGCCGGCGGCGTTGCTGGCGTTGGAGAGGTGTTGCGGGCGTTACTGGCGTTGCCGGCGTTGCTGGGGTTGCTGAGGTTTCTATGATGCTGTGGGGGCGTCTTCACGCCCTCCGCCACCTTTTCTCCGGATCTTCCACCGTTTCCGGGAGTTCTTCCTAAAAGCTCAACATTGCGGGGGCACAGCAAAAGTAGGGGCGACTGATTTTTGAGTTTCCACGCCAGCAATGCACCACAGACCAGCAGTAGACCGCGCGCCGACTCCTGAATAACGGTATCAACAGCAGGAAGCGAGGCACTCTGTCTGGACCAGCCCCAATTCCGATCAACGTCTCAGTCGATAGAGCAGCAGCTGTCGTGGCAAGAGGGATGGGGGTCGTTTCCGGTGGGACTCCATGGCGATGCGTGCAGATTTTCTGAAAATAATTCATTGTCAAGGGGCATTCAACTACAAGGGAATTATCTAGACCCAATCGGAAAGCACCATACAGTTGTCATTCGCCCCTCGCATGGTGGCGGGTCGATGGCCAGTCCGCTGGTGTTGCCGTTTCGGAACTGGACGAAGATGTTCGTGTCGCAGTTCAGAAACTGGTCGCCCTTGACCCTCTGTTGATCCTCGTCCTAAAATGCTATTAGTTCTATCGTCGGTTTTTGTGAAGCTACCGCCAATCCGGCGACATTGATGCATCGTGGGTATTGAATCTTCACCGGGATGTAATCTTGACGGCGAACACGATCGTTTTTTTCATCTTGCGACAAGATCGGCAAGACCTGAAAAAGTTACTCCGCGAGACGGGCTGGAAGCAATGCGCAAAATAACCATGCCCTACACGGCCAGGGCCGTAACAAACCCGACATTTCGGGGGGCAGGGGGGGGCGGCGCCAAAAATTTTGCACTATGACGACTAAAAATGCAGCGCCGCAGGCACAACTTTTGAAAAAAATAGGGTTTATAAGACTAAAACTAGTGTTAAAAATAGCGAAAATCAGCGCCGCAGGGAAAAAATTTTTGGAAAAATAAAATCATCACGGTCCCCTTATGAATTGACCTTCGGCTGATTTTCGAGGGGGCTCGCCCTCTCCTCCTCTTTTTACGGGCCTCTACAGGGTGGCGATTAATTACCTGCGCGTCGCTTTTTCCCCAAAAATCAGGCTTTAAATTTTCTTTGATAGAGTGGTTTTACTATATTGGCGGTTGTTTAGTTGCATCCTATCCAAATTTTAACCGGGCTAAACAATCCCGAAAAACTACGAGCTAAGAAACATAAATTCCGGCTTCACAACTCGCATCGTGATCGCATGGTCACACTTTGGAAGCCTCCTGTAGCCATGGGCGGTAGCTAATCTTTTCTAAAACGGCTCAGATATGTTGCACGCTTCTTTCTAAACGTGTAGTAAGCGTTCGAAAACCGACCTAAGTCAAAAAGGGGGAAAAGATACAGTATCGAGAACGACATCGGTCAAATGGGAATAAAATCCCGCGTCCTTTCGATATTACGCGTGAATCTATCGATACGATATGAGAAAATATGTACAATCCTTACAACAACCATATGCCAAAAGTTCTTCAGTTCATAAGGCTTTACCTGTGAAACTTGAATCCAAAAATGCTAGAAATTGCTGACGATTTGTTATTAGAGCGCTGCGGGCTGAAATCATGGCGTCATTTTTGGCCCAGAACTTCCCCAAAAATTCTTCAGAACCGGCCTCAATTTAACAATGCGCCCTATCAAACCAATAAGAAGAAGGCTACATCAACGAAATTGCACTTTCCCGGAAAATCTTTTTTATTTTTGAGGTGTCTCATTCTGGTCGATTCGGCTCCAGGCGGAGACTGGTCGTAGAATTTTTGTTATTTGGTAGGGCTAGGCTCACAATAAAATGTGCTTTTAATAGATTTTAACATCTGTAGGTAATCGGAGGCATCGAACTAACACAATTCTTGAGGGTACTACCTATCAAACTGAAAAAATATCGGGCCTTTTGATCGGTATTATTACTATGGCGCGCGTTTTTTTACTCCACGATATTTTTTCGGGCTGAAAAAAGTTGAGGGCCACTGACCCAGAATTTTTTCGTGCAATAAGTATTAGATAGCTTGGGTATATCATAAAATGCAGATGGATCAGAGATTGCTTTAAGGAGGCAAATTCGGAGCGAGCGTTTTCCTCGCGCAGGTAATTAATCGCCACTTCTGTGCACAGGGGCATATGAAAAGAAACACCGGTACTTATCAAGTTGGGGGCCACTTTGGGTACCCAGCAGAGACACTTTTTTTTTATCGCTTTTTCGAGTTTTTTCTGGGGGTAGTTTTACGCTGAATGCGATTAGAGTCGCAACAGCATGTCCAAACCGTTGGGCTTATCCAGAAAAATATTGTAAAATTTATTTCATAAAGTGGACTTATGCACAATTTGTGCATGCTGCATCGTCAGGCAGAGCAGGTATATCGCTTCGGATGGCTGCGTTTCTCCACTTTCATAAATCGGGGCGCCTGGGCGCGCTTCGCGCTCCTGGGCGCCCTGATTTCGAAATCCTGTACGAGCTCGCACCCATCCGAAGCGACTACAGGGCCCCGGGTGGCACGGAAGCCCATTTTTAGGCTCAAACTAAGTAGCTGGAAACTCTAACTCTTAACAAACGCTTAGATAATGATGTTTTTTACTACTCTGATTTCGGTTATATTCGAACCAGCACAAAAAACCAGCCTAGAAAGACTCAAAAAGTCGAAAACCAAAGTGGTCCCCCCAACTTGATAAGTACCGAAACACCTTATTCCTACCATCATAGCTCGTACCTCTTTTTCATCTTGAGGAAAGGATGCCGCGTCAGGTCTTCCTTTGTGGAGTTATTTTGCTGCCATGCCCGGGACGTCTCCGGAACGTTCGAGCCGCCGTTGATCCTCACTCTGGTCACGGCGCCAAGCATCAACTTCTCGGCTTCATCCATGAAGGTGGCGTACGGGCCGGACTGAAAATGGAAAACAGTTTTTAGGGGCCGCAATAACAAATAGATCGCCGGTTTAAAGGATCCTTTAAATACAACCGACCAGTGCGCGCCGGGCTGTGAAGTAGGGAACAATTCCTCCTGGATTCGAGATATCCAGAATGACACAGTTCTCGTATGTGGCAGCGCCGAATTGGTATTCACATGGCTTGTCGCAGTCCGGGGCCTTGGTGATAGCCGTTTTCGTATACTCAGTGTACCTAAACAATTTCCTTGTTTGTTTCTGGTAATTTCTTACGGGATTTTTCCATCTTTGTCGCAGATTGGTAGTGGCTGGCAGGTCCCATCTTGAGGTCGTCCTCCCTTTCCGCAGTACTGAATATGACACGTACCCTTCAAATTATGTGTTACCGCCATGTTCAGTGGATTCAGCACATCGTAGGCGTATTTGGTGAATGGCGACAGATCATCAGTGGCGTAACCGGCGGCCATGTGAAGGCTCGGCACGCATGTAAGTTTTGGAGGGTCATCTTCCGAGGTATGCTTAGCCTTTGCTTCGTTGATTAGTCTAGAAATCTCCATTGGTTTTCGCGTAAGTGGTGGTAAGCAGAGTAATTAGTTGTTTTTGCGGTGCTTTTCAAATAGGTGGGGGGGGGGAAGATTTAGGTATCAGGCGGCTAAGTGGAGATCAGGGACACAAGTGATAAGTGGAGCGTCAGCTGCATCGCCATGCTCCTTATGTGCTTCAACGACAATTCTAAAATGATCTTCCAAAAAATTGTAGGCAGTCCAGTGAACGTGCCCCCTTGCTGTAATGCGCAATTAACCGCATTAACGAGGCTAACGGTTCCTAGTCGTTTTATAAGGCACCAAAAGCTATAGATAGAGGATCAGGCAAAATACTTACGCAGGTACGATGAAGCCGGCGTCGCACTGCACAAAGTACTGGTTCGTTAATGTATTTGCCATTACCGTATATGGCTTGGTGCTCCTAGGTGGTTTATGGTAATAATCAATGGCCAAACGACCTCACCATGCCTTTTCATCGCATTTTCCCGATGCCAACATTTCCCGGGTGCATAGATTGAAGGGGAACATGGCTTTGTCTATAAGTTAGTTACTAGTTACTTTGTCTATAAGTTAGCTATATAATTAGTTACGGATCATTGAGTAAAAGGATACCTTTCCCATCGTTGATGGTTACAGGTAGGATGCAATCATGCCCTGATTCTTCCTGTAGTCCGCCGTCTATAAATGGCTACGGTGCTGAGGGCTGTCGGAATCGTGAAATGTGAATATGCACGACCTTGACTCTTAGCGGCTAATAAAATGAAAAATCTTTAATCATAAAGATGATAAAAACAATTGGCCGCATATCGATTTGGCTGAACTCCAGTTAACCCCCCCCCCTCCCAGTCGGCCCCTAACTTATGTATCCCGGTTGCCTGTTCGTCTACAGGTGTGTAAAGTATACCAAAATATTCGCCAAAGCAAGACAAACATTTTGGTATGCTAGGAGATGAACAGCGAGCCGAGATACAAAGGTTGGAGGGCCGGCTGGGGGAGGGTTATCTGGAGTTTTACCATCTACTTCGTAAAGTTCGGGGTTTTTTAATCATGAGCATCCTATACACAAAATTTGGCATGCATGAATAGACCATCGTCCTTGGCTTGCCCCCAGTTAGATCATCCGACGTGCATTTCTCAGCGTCGCAGGCAACACATTCCGACTTCAGCCATGGCGGTTGCTCAATTCCTTCATTAGCCAGATGTTCGTAAGCATAGCAAAGGAATGGGCGCGAGCCACACTAAAGGAAAACGCATTGATGGAACGAAGCTTGGGAACTGCCTGGGCGCGTCTGATCCGGTGGTGAGTGCTGGCGAAGAGGGTAGATGAAGCGTCGTTGTGGTGAAGAGCGGCGTTTAGTGAAGGCGGAACATTTTCATCACTGAAACAATCCAAATGGGAGGGTTTAGCTGTAGTAACCTTTTCGAAGTCTAGAAACCATCCAAAAACTAACACATTGCCATGGCCGGTGCTGAAGAAGACGATAATCAGTGAGTAGACGATCCGCGTCGTGTCCGTCCGGAATCGCTGACGACTTCTCATCGACGGCTCAAGTAGACGAGGCCAGTCGGGAGTGTCGAGCGGAATAAAATGGCTTTCTCTGAGGCCGAGCTTGAGCTTCGGATGCAAATACCTTCTAAATTTCCGGATGCAAATTACTGTTTGTTAAAGCGCAACGTTCAGGAGGGGCCGTATACTCTGTCCAACGTATACACCCTATGCCTGAACCGCGCGCACGACCTGCCCGTGCTGTGACAGGCCATTCCCCTCCTTTGCGGGGTGGGGCGCCCCTCGCCCCCACGCCAGGTTGTAGCTGTGGCTGACTGGTATGCATCCGCGTCTCCCGAGCGGGGGGCCCGGGTTCGACCCCCGGCCGCGGCAAAAATCTTTGCTTTTTTCCCAAAAAACGTCCCTGAACGTGCCCTTTAAGGCTTTGTCCTGTCTACGCCTTCAAGTTTTTCACCACAGGCAGGTTAGTCTGACTGTCGCTTTTGAAAGACGGGAAGCCGAATGAAAGCGTGGATCATCACTTTCAAATCGTTACTTCTAAAATCATTACTTCTAAAATCATTACTTCTAAAAGTTCGTACGTAGGATCATCCGGCTAAATTTCACTTTACGGTAACTAAATAAAATGTCGATTTTTCTATTGGAATCGATAGATCTCGTCGAGTTCTATCATTTCCAGTTGAAAAAACTATTGGGACTCGCTTCTAAAAAAAGTTATAAACATTTTAAATTGGCTAGTTCACTTTACGGTAACTAAATAAAATCTCGATGTTTTGACTGAAATCGATAGATCTCATCGAGCTCTCGCGTTTCCCGTTGAAAAAACGATTGGGACTCGCTTTTAACAAAAGTTATAGCTGTTTTAAACCAATTCACCCCGCATCGGAAAAGTCGGTTTCGGCTACGAGGGACTCCCTTTGTACGGAAAAACGTAATAGTTGTGAACGTACTGGGGTACCGAATACGGGGTCGCTGCAGGCACAGGAAAAACTTTATTAGCACACATTTTGCACTTCCTCCGAATTTCTGAATTTCTGAAACATCAAAAAGACGGTTTTGCAACAGAGTCACTCAATTTGGATGGAAGTGACCGCTACTTCTCCGCTCTGCGACTAGAACAAGGCTTCGTGCCACCGGGGGCCTAGTCGCTTCGGATGGGTGCGAGTTCAGCTGGCTTGAAATGGGGGCGCCAAGGCCGGCGAAGCGGGCGGGGGCGCCCCATTTCGAAAGAGTGGAGCGGCAGCCCATCCGGAAGCGACGGCCCGCCTTGCCTGACAATGTCACAGTCAAATGTCAAAAATATAGTGTAGCCTCCTCCGAACAACTTTCCCAAAGGTTTTTTCAATTGTAAATGCAAGAACTCGACGAGATCTATTTATCCCAGGCGAAAAATCGCATTTTTACGAGGTTACCGTAAAGTGAACCAACCACTTTAAAACGTTTATAACTTTCGTTAAAAGCGGGTCCCAATCGTTTTTTCAACGGGAAACGCAAGAGCTCGATGAGATCTATCGATTCCAGTCGAAAAATCGAGATTTTATTTAGTTACCGTAAAGTGAACTAGGCAATTTAAAATGTTTATAACTTGTTTTAGAAGCGAGTCCCAATAGTTTTTTCAACTGGAAATGGTAGAACTCGACGAGATCTATCGATTCCAATCGAAAAATCGGCATTTTATTTAGTTACCGTAAAGTGAAATTTTCCCGATCATCCGTTTTTCGGCATGTTTGGCCATATTTATGCCCAAATCTTGGTAAGAATTTTAGCTGTAATGACTTTTAGAAATAGAGTTTTTAGAATTAGTGATGGGTAGCCAAAGCGTGGTATGGAACGATTGGAATAAATGTCGGGGGATTTTCTATGTCTATTATAGCATCGCTTGCCCGGCTGGCATTAGCTTTTTGACTCCCTAATTTTCTGTCAGTTATGCGCGTTTCGGCGTCGTTTTTCCGGTGGTTGTTGGCTAACCAACAAAAATGGTTTCAAAACGCCAGTCAGGTATGAGCAAATCCTCTCCCTATTTCCAGAGATATCGGCGTCGTGGCTGGCTGGAGAGGGGCGCGGTTTCGAGGGGAAAAGGAGTGCGACTTCGCGAGAGCACCGACGACGTCGGCAAAAGATCGGATGGGGAGCTTGTTCCACCGGAGGACCCCAAAAATCCAAGGGCTGTGAGGCTGTGTTCTTGGCGTGACTTCACGAGTTAGGGTTGAGATAGGTAGGCTACACCTCTTTTGCACCGTCTGCCCAAAATGCGGTATCCAACTCAAGGCGCAGTTTTTTTCACCGTTTATCCCAAAAATCAATGGCATTGGTCATGAATGAAAATACGGGGTGATGCGATATGGGTGGTGTTTGTATATAGCTTCTTTTCGATCAGTCAGTGTGGTCGGTTGCCTCGTCGAGTTTCGTGGGGGTTTTTCGTTCTTCTGGGCTTACTCCTTCATTCCCTTCTTGGTGACGTCCTGAAAAGCAAATAAGCTTTGGGTCTTCGAAAAGTCCCGGGTATCTAATGAACGACTCACATCCGGGATGACCGCATAATCATCGACCTTCCAGCCCTCACGCAGCTTCTCGTCAAAGTCCTCTTGCGCTGAAACCACACTTATAGGGCTTTTCCTCGTATTTCTTGCACCGACTATTCAAGATGTAAAAATCAGAATGTAAGATTTGCCATCCGAGGGGCTTCCCACGCACTCTGGATCTTGTCGTTGTGGTTGACGATGAAGATCGGCACGATCTCGTTTTTCTCCGGATCGACGTAGAGGATGGCGCCGAAATTCTGCCGAAATGAAGCGTAGCTTTAGCGCTATCCAAATAAAATTGCGATGATGATCCTAGGAAACGTGTTAGTTTTTTATGAGAAGTAATTGAGTGCGTTCATATCGCCCGGGGAAAAATGCTTGGAAACCTAGAGTCGTGTCGGTTATAAAGGCAGTTCCCAAAAAAGTAGATAGTCTGGTATTTTGTGTCAATAAAATCGCTTAGTATCAGTGCGTGCTAAAAATACCTCATCCCAGGAGATGCCGAAAGTCTCAATGGCCTTACCTCGTTTTGGTAGAAAGACGATGAGAAAACGGTGGCCAGCGGAAGGTTGGCAAATCGGCGCACGCCGTTCCTCATCGCCTATTGAAAGTTGGTGTTATATAATGGAGACAAAAAGATGCTAAAAATTTTTAAGGAATTGAAATGCTAGAAATGAGAGAAGCTAGAAATGCTAGAAATTGGTGACCGATTTTTGGATTTTCACATCTTACGAAAGCTCTCGTAAAGGCAAGTCCAGCACGCACAATTACAAAATTTTTTTGCTTGATTTTTGGCGTTTCATGCCAAAGCTGCATGTCTTTTCCAAAAAACTAACGGTGCTTTTCAAATAGGCGGGGGGGGGGATTTAGGCGGGGGGCACAGTGCGTCTCTGCGCCCGCCCTGTTCTCTAGGCACCCCCCCTGCCTATCTGACAGTGTACCTGGTGCCCTCGGAGGATGAATTCAACCCCAAGACGTTCCATGGTTCGTTCGATCTCTTTTGGGCCCCATAGCTGACCGTATTGTCGGACGTGATTGGGCTCGGTACTAAACGCCAGTTTCTTAACAGCACCTGCACAAAACGGGGTTACGTTCATAGGTTCATAGGTTCCAGAGGTTAACATACCATTCAACATTTTCTGACGGGTCGTTCCAGCGCAGGAACCTGTTCATGGTTAGGTTAGTGAGCGACTCCAACTTCCATCCATCTTGCAGAAGCGTTTTGTTCAAATCTTGCGCTGGAAGGCATACAGTACCCTTTAACAAGAAGGTGACACCCAGCGAGCGGTGGTAATGCCTTTCCCTGGATAGATTTTGGCCGGAGGTGACTGGTATTCGAGGTTAGCGGGCGTAGCCCGCTAACCCCTTTTGATTTGAGATACCCCCTCCCATACGACTCTTTTGGGGTCCTTTTCCGGATTAAAAAAAAAGAACAAAGCGTCGGATTGCCAAACTGAACACACCATCGGAACCGGCGACACTTTTTACATACTATCGCTTTTAAAATTTGAAAAAAAGTAAAATTTCGAATTTTAACAGCCGATTTAAATTGCGTTTCGGGGGGTCTGCGTCCGTTTGTCTGCACGGAAACCAATGTAGTATGTGTAAGTGCCTTCCCATAGTCCGTTTGGGCTGAAATTTTCCACATATATTGACTTCCTGTAAATCAAGGTGAGGAAGAAGAGTTTTTTTTTCAAAATCCTACTATATACAGTAACGGACAAAAGTAAATCACCCCCCATTTTTGGACCTTCTAGGCCGATTTCCTGAAAATCCCTGGCTGGAAAATATTTAATTGACAACTTACTAGATGTAAAATTACATGCTGATTCCGAATTTGATACTCCGAAAGACCGGAAACTTTCCGATGTGATACAAGAGAACTCTCGGAAAAATCGTTTTGGATATGTTTCAAGCCCTCCTTTCCACGACCTGACTTTTCGCGGTTGCGCTTTCTAAACAAATGCTTCTAGAAAAATCATTTTGTTTTCTTCGCATTAGAAACACATTTTTTCCGATGTAATCGACCCCGTAAATTTTGGATCCGCTATTGAAATACGCCGAAAACCGCTTTTCAAGGAAATGGTATCTAGACACCCAATAAAAATCCGGAAAACACTCATTCCGGCTAATTTGACATCGGAGATTCCGAATATCACAATGGCGCACCTCGAAAACCTCACACAAAAAAAGTTAGTTTTTGACCGTGTTTTGGGGTGAAACAAAGCGCGATTTTCGCGCTAAAAATCGAATTTCCGGTCTTTCGGAGTATCAAATTCGGAATCAGCATGTAATTTTACATCTAGTAAGTTGTCATTAAATATTGTATCAAAATATTGTATAAAAATGATGAAGATGAAATATTGTATAAGAATGGCCTGGAGATGACTGCACGCACATCAGATTTAGCAAAATCACCTATTTTCGACATTAAATTTAGGTTTTTGTAAAAACTTCTTAGTTAGGAGTCAATTAGCATCTGCCGGAAGTCACGGTCGCCTATATAAGGGAAGAGAGGTCGCGTTTCTCATTTTTTGGCCAGGGAAGATCGTCAACTTATGCCAACTGAAGAATATCCGCGGAACAGACGGGGCCAGGTTGAAAAATCGCGAAGCTTTAAAAAATTTATATGAACCAGCGTTGACTCTGCTACGCGGGGGTTCAGCGCTGGCCCTTCCTCCCCCCGGAAATTTGAATGCAAATTTACTGTATCTCTGGTCAGTGGACGTATGCCGGACATTAGAAATTTATATATCGTAGACAAAGTATAATCTACTATATATAAATTTCTAATGTCCGTACGCCCGACCGCCGACCGGGAATTCAGCCAAATTTTGCACTCAAATCCCAAATTCAAATTGTGGGGGGAGAAGGCCAGCGCTGAACCCCGCGTAGCGGGGGGTCAGCGCTGGTTTATATATACTTTGCTAAAAAATCTGGTTTCACGACATTTTGTTGGGAAATTTTGTCTCGAAATAGCATTTAAACCCGCCCACTAAACCCCGGGATGGATGTGATGTGAAGACCCCACCTAGCATGCCGTGCATGCACAGAATCCGGCCATCAATTAGCCCAGCCACAGGCAGAACTTCGAAGAGTTTGAGAAGCCGATCGATTGCGTCTTCGATTGCCGGTTTTTGTTCTGGCTCAGAATCGAGCGTCTTGGGTGATCGTGAGCGTCGAGTACTGTCGTCGCGGTACCCGCGAACCAGAAGCCGGTCTTGAAAATCTCCGCAAATGTCGGCCTCTTCGTGATTACCACGGACGATCCACACCTGAGAAATCTGGGATAGCCAGGCGCTGTGCGATAACAACGGGGTTTTGCCTCCCACGCACGATTAAAAGGCTATCCGCGGGTCACTCGAACAGGCACCAATATGGCTTGTCACAGTTTTTTCGACTCTGTTTTTTTTGACGCCATCTGAAAGGGCATTCTCGACTCACTGTAAAGTGTTTTTACTCAACTTGGAGTTTCGATTCGGGACAAAGTGCAGCTGGTACAGAATTTTTCGCTGATTCCGAATATGTTTTCCAAATTTGCTACGGACCGTTATTCTGAAAGTTATACGGCAATTATGACCCTAGTTTTCACCAAAATGAAGGTATCGTTATAGTTTTCGATTTTCTTCATTAATTTCAACGTGAAAATTGACTAGACGTTGGCTCGACAAGCATCCTACAGCTCAAAACAAGCATTTTAGATAAAAAAATGAGATTTTTATGCAAAAAGCAAAAGAATTTATGCAGGGCGGGGGATCGCACCGTCGCCCTGCGCTTGGCAAGCGAGTACTTTGCCAATGCACCATGGTGCCAACTGGGTAGGGTGCTGTCAGAGGGTACTTCACGGCCCCTGGGAACCATAGCCCCAAACAAGGAATGGTGGGCCAGCGTCTGAATTTTTGGCATTTTTCGGCCTAATTGTTACCAAAAATGATTTTTTTAAATAACAGTCCGTAGCAAATTTGAAAAACATATTCGGAATCAGCGAAAAATTCTGCACAAGATGCACTTGGTCCCGAATCGAAAGTCCAAGTTGAGTAAAAACACTTTACAGTCAGTAGGGTGGCATTATGTTGAGAATTTTAAAAGCTAAATTTCAGGGTTAAATTTGCCGTTAAGGCTGCCGATGTCCAAAAATTATCTCGAAAGTGTCTTGACGGAATTTGCTCAATTGGTGTCTATGTCTAATTTTACACGCTGATCATTTTTCTAATAAATCGCCAAACACGAAATGACCGGTGATTAAAGACCCTTGGAAAGATCGCCGAGCGTCCCCAGGGGTGAGGGACCGAAGGGGGACTACTATCGACGTAAATTCAGATTACGAATTCGTAACTTTTATGTAAAGCATAATTTCGGCCCAGGACAGAACGAGAAACCCGGAAACGGCCTGTTGAAGACCCCTAGGATATTTGAAGGCTTTTGGCCGCGGTGTACTGGTTAGCACGTTGGGCTGTAGGGTAAACCATCGCTGGTTCGGATCCCGCCCGCTACAAAATTCTTTGCTTCTTTGCCAATGGCATCTTTCCAGGGGCCTTTAAATCACGTGCTCAAATGGTTTTCCCGAAATCCATAAAAAACGTCCTTTTTGTGCTCCATGAAAATGGCGTTGCAAGCTTCGCCATATTTTTTACGTCGATGCATGTGTCGTTTACCCGGAAACCAGCTCTTCTCCCCTTGATACAACGGGTTTTGTAGGCCAAAAACGCGTAAAAATGGCCCAAAAAATATAAAATCTCCAATTTGGTAAAATGAAGACAACAGAACCAAACAAGAAGACGAGACAAAGCGATTGCAAAAAAGAGCAACAAGAAATCAGCCTTATTTCGATGTCGCGGAATCGAACCAGGGTCGTGTGCCTAGCCCTCTGTGGCGCAATGAGTAGGGCGTCGGCGTGCCAATCCAGAGGTGGCGCGAGTTCAATCCCAGCCCTCTCTCAGAAGCCGACTTTCTTTTTGCTCTGTTTTGCAATCGCTTTAGCACGTTTTCTAGATGGGTTCTGTTATCTTCATTGATCAAGTGACCGTTCGAGTGACCAGCGGACGGCCTTTTAATACTTGTTTTTATCTTAACTATTGTTTATTACATTATTTTGGGCAAATTTTAAACCTCCTAGTATATTTTTGAAATCGTAAACGAATCGAATTATGTCATTAAAATCTCGAATGAATATCGAGAATGTCGAAAAAGGCAACTATGTTTTTCCCCCCGCCTACACATACCATTGAAGAATACGAGACTTAAACAAAAAGGACACTTACGAAACTTTTGCAAGGTTAGATCTAGGGCTTCAAAACACTATTGCCGTTGGATTTTTAGTTGCTTTTAACCCAATTCAATTCTGCAAATGCAAGAGAAGATTATGCGACAGCGGCCAAAAACGACACCTGTTTTGGGAAGAGAACCCTGTACGCCATAATCAGGATCAGGCATTCAATTTGACGGGGGCCACGATCGACGATGTCTCCGAGGAACATGATGCTGGAGAAAATAACGTTCATGGAAAGCCATTAGAAAGCTACTTTTGGCCGGGCCCTCCGTCAACCACATCCGACAGCCAAGCATGGATGATGCGCCAAAGGTCGTTGAACTGAAAATGAAATACAACTAAAAAACACCACCCTCTAACCCGACGCAAAAGCATTACACCGCACTAGTTACACCATTCGAAAGCCCTGAAACGGCGAGTTTGCAACAACATTGAAAACTAGGTTTTTTATTTACACGAAATTTTTTGCATGCTATTTTATAGGATATCCAGTCTTTCGGGGTTGCATTCGAGCTGTTTTGCCCCAATATCAGGTAAAACCGCCGGAAGTAGCCGTTAACGAGACGTAGAGGCCGTTCCTTGATGTTTTGTTTTTTAGATGCGTTGTCTAATAGCGAATTTAAACATGATGAATTTAAACATTTAAAACATGGTGTTGAAGATTGTGGCGAACTCGCCGTTTTGAGGGCTTCCGATCCAACCCTTCCCTGCAATAATAAGGTACGAGGACTGATTGGAACGTTGAAACAAACAGAAAGATGCCTACATTTCCATGGAGGTCGCCGACGACAATCGTCCGCCCGCGTGGCTTCGCCACCGCACCCTTCTCTTCCGCTAAATTCTTCACACCTTCGCATAAGCATTTAACGTCATCGGCAGTCGGGCTGTAGATCGGCTGCAAGTTTTGTATACACCTTGACATCTTCAGAAATTTGCCCGACTGCGGCTCGTGAATCCGATAAAACTTTTCAAACGCCTTTCCCGCCTTTTTTTGAAATTTTTTCCATTTCAATATGGGTAAAACCTATTGAAGTCATGTAAAAACATTTTTCATTGGATACTAGGCCAACGGGACTACCAGGATAAAATGGGTAAATAAAAAAGGCGAGTTCTAAAGCAATTTGGATTTGAAAAATTGGATGCTATGGAAAAAGGGATCATGCAGAAGAACCGGCGATGTGCCAGTGAAAGATTACCGTTTTGTTGTCCGCCGACAGGTAGACTGGACTGCCCAACTTTGCAATAATCTTCTTCGCCACATCCTCGGGGTTCTGTTTCGCCTCGGTAACGGTTAGGTATGCTTCCATCTCGGGCTTCGGGGGATTCTTCGCTTTCCAGGCCTTCTGTAAATGGGAGCCCAGTAATCGGATTTGAGGTTTTGTAAGGTGCCAATTTTCATAAGGCCCGAAATTTTTTGTGATGGATATTAACTTTTTGTGATGAAAACCACAAAATACCGTGCGTACCAAAAAGATAGAGGCGCCTCCTTTTTTGCCCTTTATTTTCCCGCAGCCGTTTTTTATGCTTAACTAACAAGGAGACGTTTTTTAGTGTCCACGGAGTTTTAAAATCGACCAAGCCTATTTCATGCAGAATTTTTCGCTGATCAAAACGTACTTTTCAGAATCTGCGAAACGACCATATTTCAAAAGTTAGGAAGCTTTCAAATATGAAAAATGCCCAAAATGGCCACTTTTTGCCGTTTTTCGCCCTTTAAAGCGTCATAACTTTCTTATTTTGGTCGTTTCGCAGATTCTGAAAACAGGGTCTTAATCAGCGCAAAATTCTGCATAAAATAGGTTTTGTCCCCTTTCGAAACTCTGTGGACACTAAAAACGTCTCCTTGTAAGTACAGGGTGACCAGTAGAAAGTGTATACAAACCTTTTGCCCCTACAAATTGACAGAAGCTGAACCCAAACTTCTGCTGCATAAAACGAAAGATTATCAGTTAGATCCTCACATATTGCTTGGGTTTTAAGTTGGCTGCTCTGTGCTTCTGGATAGACCTTCAGAAGGGAGGCTCATTATGCGGTTGTGGGCCGCAGCTCTCATCGGCATGCTGTTACAGTGTTAAAATTACATCCAAGTTTTGTTGGGGCCATCGGCTGTGCATGGAATAATCTATTTTGGTCCAAACCAATCCGAAGTAAGTCTCGAAACGCCCAGAGTACTGAAATCTCGAAGATAGATTTAGTTATTATACCTTAATTATTATTTATACCTTAATTTGTAAAATAGGCGAGATTTTTGGCATTTGTGGCTCAAAAACTGATGAAAGCGGATTAAGGCGCTTAATGTTGTCGATAATGTGTATCCTTATGCTAACAAGCATATTTGGGTAAAAATTGGGGCCTCAAGAAAGTTGCCGCGGCTTCTTACGAACGAAACTAGTCCGCGCCTAGCTCAGCACACGATTTCTCGTTCCGACTAGGTCGCTGTCAAACAGCTTCGTGTCAAAGGAATTGTGTCCAAAAATTACCTTAATGGTCCATGCTATAGGCATCATCTTTCTTTACATTCTATCAAAATCTGAGCCCACTAAAGCACTCGGGGGCTTCAGGGCCGAACAAAGTATCCGACTTGGAGTTGCAGCCTTTTGGCGAGCTTTTTCTTCGCATCAAGCAACATTTTGGTAATGGTATTTCGCACCCAACCAAAGCTACCTTCAAAATTTGTTGATATTTTTTTAGCATTACTTGTATTGCTTACCTCCAATGAACAAAATTGTTTGAAAAAGCTTAGGCAATTTTTTGTATACACTTTCAACTGGTCACCCTGTGTAGTTATCATAAAAGGAAAGTTATGAATATAAAGTAAATTAAGTAAAATAAGTTAGGAAAGGAAAATTGCTCAAAAAGAGCTAAAAATGAGAAAAGCATACTAGAAAAGCCTGTTTCGACCCTTGTCCAAGACAGGCAATTTTCGCTAGGGTCGGGTCTCCTCAGTTGGAATCCCTAGCGGAAAATAAAATAGTGATAGTATTTTGGCAAAAATATTTATAGTATAAGAAAACTATCTCGGGAAGGTTAGAGATTAAGTTTATAAACGGGGTAAATGCTTTACTTTCTCTTTCTGCTTGCTACAACGTAGTTTGCTGAATCGTTTACGTTAGGTAATATGGTGGCATAGTAGTGCTTAAAAAGGCACTTCTTTCTGTCTAGCCGAAATTTTTCTGTGATGGATATTAAACATTTTATGATGAAAACAACAAAATAGAGCCAAAGGCACACGTATCAAAGTGACAGAGCCACAGGTTTCAGCCATTTTACATGCGCGTTGAGCATGCAAATTGTCATGAAAATCTTTTTCCTTCATTTAAATTGATTTGCAGAACAATTTTATCGATCTGACCATTCGCATTTACAGCCACCGGGTGTCTCTGGCTTTTCGATACGTACTGTCCTGAATCTCAATCGCAAACTTTCAGCAAAACCAGAATTTAATATCCTCTTGATACCGTTGTCATTTCTCGACTTACAACTAACCGAAACCCACATGTTTCTCGAGATCGATTCTCAGAGCGAAGCCGCGAGTAGCCAAATCATAGCGGCCTGGTCGTTGCGAAATGTGGGCTCCAGGCTTGCCGGTCTGGAAAAATGATAAAAGATTGTTAGGCGGCTACGGGATGCTGCGACATACGGCCAGCCAGCCGGTCAGTAGCATTTTCGGGTCTTTTCTTCGGTTCCGGTAGGCAGCCAAAAACTTTGTAGCGTATACCGGAATTACGGTTAGCCCGCATACAGGGTCAGAGAGAAGGGTGGTAAGTGGTTTTGTATGAAAATCAGCTACTATTGCAGTCCCGGATGGGACGAGGGTGAAAAGCCGCGAAGCGGCTCTTCAACGCAGGTGTTTTAATATGCTTTGGGCATAAAACCGGCTTACCATGTTCTTCAAATGCGCCGTGTGCCCTCCTTCAATATCGGTGGTGATGAGCTTGTATTGGCCCTCAGCGAGGTTGACGATTTCCGATGGTGCGGTCTTCAGGGACAGTTCGCGGACCTTTGGAGATGGTTCTGGAATCGGCGGCGGCACCGCAGCGGCAGGCTTGGCGGCGGCGAGGGGCGGTGGTGCAGAGGGCTGGGTTGCGGCGAACACGGTCGTTTTTTTCATTTGTCGGCGAGAACGGCAGGATCTGGAAAAGACGCGAAGAGCCGCAAGAAACTCCGCGAGACGGGTTGGAAGCAATGCGCAAAACAGCCTACCCTACACCGTCAGGGCTGTAACAAACCCGACATTTCATTTCGGGGGCGCCAAAAATTTTTCACTAATACGACTAAAAATGCAGCGCCGCAGGCAAAATTTGTGAGAAAAAAATAGGGTTTATACACTAAAATCCTACTATATATAAAAAAATAGTGTTTGTGTGTGTGTGCATTTGCATGCAACTTCCGTCACCGTGTTCCAGTAGTATCTCAAGAAGGGAGCAAGTTAGGGGGATGTTTGATACGTCATTAGGTGCGTAGTGGCCTGGAGATGAATGCACGCATATGAGATTTATAAAAATCACCTATTTTCGACAATAAAATCCAGTTTTTCATGAAAGATCCGACACCCCTCTTTGTTAGGATCAAATTAGCATGCGCCGGAAGTCGCAGTAGCCTGTATAATGGGACAAAGAGGGCAATTTTCGTTTTTCGTGGAATCGGGGAAAATTATGCAAAGCTGAGTATAACATGGAAGCGGCCGGGGCCAGGGTTGAAAAGTCGCGAAGCGGCTTTTCAACCCTGGTTAGTGTTAAAAATAGCCAAAAACAGCGCCGCAGGCAAAATAAAATTTTGGAAAAATAAAATCATAAGCGTCCCCCTTTATGAACTTTGGGCCTTCGGCCGATTTCGGGGGGAAGGGGGCGGCTCCCCCCCCCTTCTTACGGGCCTGTACACGGCATATGAAAAAGAAACGCCTTGTTCCTACCATCATAGCTCGTACCTCTTTTTCATCTTGAGGAAAGGATGCCGCGTCAGGTCTTCCTTTTGTGGAGTTATTTGTTGCCATGTCCGACGTCTCCGGAGCGTTCGGAGCCGCCGTTGATCCCTCACTGCTGGTCACGGCGCCAAGCATCAAATTCTCGGCTTCATCCATGAAGGTGGCGTACGGGCCCGACTGAAAACGGAGGAGAGGTTGTTCAAATAGGTCTTCGCAAGGAACCTTAAAATATAACACACCAGTGCTCGACGGGCCGTGAAGTAGGGAACAATTCCTCCCGGATTCGAGATATCCAGAATGACACAGTTCTCGTATGTGGCACCGAATTGGTATTCACATGGCATGTCGCAGTCCGGGGCCTTGGTGATAGCCGTTTTCGTATACTCAGTGTACCTAAACAATTTCCTTGTTTGTTTCTGGTAATTTCTTACGGGATTTTTCCATCTTTGTCGCAGATTGGTAGTGGCTGGCAGGTCCCATCTTGAGGTCGTCCTCCCTTTCCGCAGTACTGAATATGACACGTACCCTTCAAATGATGTGTTACCGCCATGTTCAGAGGATTCAGCACATCGTAGGCGTATTTGGTGAATGGCGACAGATCATCAGTGGCGTAACCGGCGGCCATGTGAAGGCTCGGCACGCATGTAAGTTTTGGAGGGTCATCTTCCGAGGTATGCTTAGCCTTTGCTTCGTTGATTAGTCTAGAAATCTCCATTGGTTTTCGCGTAAGTGGTGGTAAGCAGAGTGGTTCTTTAGGATTCCCGGGGGGGGAAAGTATTCCCGGGAAACCAATTTTTTTCCTGGTGGTCCCGGTTGACCTAGTAATCAAATATAAAGTGTTTTCGAATTGTTTTTAGTAAGTTTTAACTATATTTAAAGCAGAATACCTTTCAGAAAAATTTAGAAAAATGTTTGAAAAAGTCGAAAATTTGGTCATTTTGGGTCTATTTTTCGACCTAATTTTTAATTTTTTACATTTTTTTGGTTAAAATGTGTGTAGTTTTTATGCACAGGAATAGTTAAAAACAATTTAGAAACGCATCCGCAATTTATACAAAAATCTAGGCTTTCGCCGAAAAAAATTTGTTTTCCCCCCCCCCGGGAATACTTTCCCCCCCGGGAATCCTAAAGAACCAGCAGAGTAATTAGTTGTTTTTGCGGTGTTTTTCAAATAGGCGGGAGGGGGGGGAGATTTAGGTATCCGGCGGCTAAGTGGAGCGTCAGGTCCATCGCCATGTTTCTTATGTGCTTCAACGACAATTCTAAAATGATCTTCCAAAAATTGTAGGCAGTCCAGTGAACGTGTTCCCTTGCTGTAATGCGCAAGTAACCGCATTAAAGGTACACTAAAATCTCGTTCAAAAAGTTCGGTTGCGGTACGAAATTTGGGCTCTCTGCCGAAGCCAACCCCAGCCCCTTCTTATCGCCTCTCCCCTCCCCCCTTCCCGTCTGCCCCATGGCCTAGTGGTCCAAAGCGCTTGCCCCAGGCGAGGGGCGCGGGTTCGGTTTTGCTCCGCGGTGAGCCCCTACCGTAACCCTGCTTGCTATCCCGCGGACGGTTACCGGCCGATAACCAAGCCAACGAGACTTTAGTGTACCTTTAACGAGGCTAACGGTTCCTAGTCATTTTATAAGGCAGCAAAAACCATAGATAGAGGTTCAGGCAAAATACTTACGCAGGTACGATGAAGCCGGCGTCGCACTGCACAAAGTACTGGTTCGTTAATGTATTTGCCATTACCGTATATGGCTTGGTGCTCCTAGGTGGTTTATGGTAATAATCAATGGCCAAACGACCTCACCATGCCTTTTCATCGCATTTTCCCGATGCCAACATTTCCCGGGTGCATATATTAAAGGGGAACATGGCTTTGTCTATAAGTTAGTTACTAGTTACTTTGTCTATAAGTTAGCTATATAGTTAGTTACGGATCACTGAGTGAAAGGATACCTTTCCCATCGTTGATAGTTACAGGTAGGATGCAATCGGGTGCCCCGGATTCTTCCTTGTAGTCCGCCGTCTATAAATGGCTACGGTGCTGAGGGCTGTCGGAATCGTGAAATGTGAATATGCGCGACCTTGACTCTTAGCGGCTAATAAAATGAAAAATTTTTAATCATAAAGATGATAAAAACAATTGGCCGCATATCGATTTGGCTGAACTCCAGTTAACCCCCCCCCCCCTCCCAGTCGGCCCCTAACTTATGTATCCCGGTTCCCTGTTCGTCTACAGGTGTGTAAAGTATACCAAAATATTCGCCAAAGCAAGACAAACATTTTGGTATGCTAGGAGATGAACAGCGAGCCGAGGACACTAAGGTTGAGGGCCGGCTGGGGAGGGTTATCTGGAGTTTTACCATCTACTTCGTAAAGTTCGGGGTTTTTTAATCATGAAGCACTTACACAAAAATTTGGCATGCATGCTGAATAGACCATCGTCCTTGGCTTGCCCCCAGTTAGATCATCCGACGTGCATTTCTCAGCGTCGCAGGCAACACATTCCGACTTCAGCCATGGCGGTTGCTCAATTCCTTCATTAGCCAGATGTTCGTAAGCATAGCAAAGGAATGGGCGCGAGCCACACTAAAGGAAAACGCATTGATGGAACGAAGCTTGGGAAGTGCCTGGGCGCGTCTGATCCGGTGGTGAGTGCTGGCGAAGAGGGTAGATGAAGCGTCGTTGTGGTGAAGAGCGGCGTTTAGTGAAGGTGGAATATTGCCATCACTGAAACAAACCATTTGGGAGGGTTTAGCTGTAGTAAACTTTTCAAATTCTAGAAACCATCCAAAAACTAACACATTGCCATGGCCGGTGCTGAAGAAGACAATAATCAGTAAGTAGACGATCCGCGTCGTGTCCGTCCGGGAACGATGACGAGGTTGCATTGACGGTCGAGTAGGCGAAGCCAAAATTGTCTGGAGTGTCGAGTGGAATGAAATTGATTTTTCCAAATTCGAGCTTGAGTTCCCAATACAAATATTTTAATTTTCGGGATGAAAATCAATGTTCTCCAAAATCACATGCGCCCACCACTACTTTTGCAAAACGGCGGTTAATCCGGCTTCTATTAAAGGGGACTCCCAGCTGCCAAAGATTGAGTTACGGCCCTGTACATCGAAGGCCTTTGTACGCCCAGGGCGGCCGGGAAGCTCTCAACTTTGGAATTCCCTGTTCTCACCTACCAATCACGTTCTCGGCTGTTTTGGACCAAATTCGATGATTGAAACCCGAAACTATTTAAAATCGAGCGAGGATTTCAGAAATGAACTCAGAATCTGCGATTTATAGTTTTTTTCACAAAGAAATCGAACAAAAACCGCTTCGCGCAAAAATCGGAAGAGAGAGGGCCGTCGTCCTCTCTATAAAAACGAAAGGGTCACTGCCGAGAAGTACCGATTTTGTTGCGGAAAAAAGTAAAATATTTGAGTTATATAGTTAGTTACGGATCGCTGAGTAAAAGGATACCTTTCCCATCGTTGAGGGTTACAGGTAGGAGGCAATCGGGTGCCCCGGATTCTTCCTTGTAGTCCGCCGTCTATAAATGGCTACGGTGCTGCGGGCTATCGGAATGTCTGACAAAAGTGTGAGGGTGAAAACGACTTTTCGAGTGGGCAGCGAACGTCATAAGGCACCCAATCTCTCGATCTCGGTAGTTCTCTGAGCAATTTTCATCAAAAGTCTAGAATGATCAAAATACGCTGAGTATTCCAGAAATAACCTCAGGGGTTTTGTCATTCAAGCGTTTTCACGTCCAAACCGGGGGCAAAAGATTATGCGGCGTGGACGCATCTGGCTATGTGCCAGCTATCAATGCAGGGCGCAGTAGACCAGACCATTAGACGAAAAGTCCTACGACCATTAGACGATACGACTCCTATTCTTTTTGCAAAATTTTCAGTCGTACTCTACCGTAGGAGATGTTTCGATTCAGGTACGATCTGCAGCGGGACATATCGCCTCCCAGTCAGCTCCCGGTCCCAGATCTCGGTCATGTGACGTGCGATTTTGTGTAGGGCACCCTATCTTTTCCGCTCGGCGTCATTTCTTTGGCGGTTGTCGTTTTTCAACATTTATCCCAAAAACAATCGAGCCTATTGAGGAAATCACAAATCACAGGAAAGAAAATGCATGGTGAATACGAAATGGGCGGTGTTTGGTACATAATTTTTTTATAATCAGTCAGTGTGTGTCGGGAGCAGCGTTGCCGAGCGTTTTTCGCTCTTTCTTCGCTGTTAGCCTCTCTGCGTCCTTTGTTCTTCATCCGCGGTGACTTCCTCCTGCAAAAAGGAAAGTATACCACAAAAAATCCCCGGGCATCTACAGGGTGTCCCATAAAAAAGCACCCCTCCGGCATTTCGCCGTATTACATCCGATCGGTCCGAAATTTGGACCAGAGGTGTATCAGACCTTAAATAACCACAATCCTGACTTATAGCCGGCCAGCTACACTAATCTTCGAGATACAACAAAAATAAACTTTATTATCCGTTTTTCATATGGTTTTCGTCGAAATAGACCCTTCGAATATCAGTGAAAATGAAGCGGCAAGCCTGCTTTACCCCTAGAGATTTTTTCTGATAAATATTAGTGAAATAACTGTTGATTTCAACAATTTTTGTAACGCAAAGTCACCCTCGATATTAAGCGCAATTAGGGATTCGAAGCTGGAAGTCGATGTAAATCGATGCAAAGTCCAAAAAGATAGCCGAAAAAACTGTTAAGAACCGCGTAAAAAACCGTATTTTGACGTTAACTCGAAATCTACTGTAGCGATCGGGCTATAACTCGGGATTGTGGTTATTTAGGGTCTGATACACCCTCCAGTCCAATTTGGGACTGTTGGGATGTAATACGGCGAAATGCCGGAGTGGGTGTTCCTTGGGACACCCTGTAATCCGATAGCCTCACACCAGGTGCGGGCGTATAATCATCGGTTTTCCATCCATTACGCAGCTTTTCGTCGAATTCGTCTTGCGCTGAAACAGCACCGATTTGGGTTCGGCTTGTCAAAAGCGGACAATTTAATGAAAAATTATCCTAAACAACATGGCGCTCCTATTGATCCAGGTTTTCAAAAACACGCCTTATGTCGGGTTTATTACAGAAATCCAATTTTCGTAAACTTCTGGATAACAACCGGATAGCCTCACGAGGAGGCGTTTTCGCGCTTTCACGGAGTTTCGAAGTGGGGCCAAGCCTATTTTGTGCAGAATTTTTCGTAATTAAAGCGTTGAGTTGAGAATCCGCGAAATGACCAAAGTAAAAAAGATATGAAGCTCTAGAGGATCAAAAAACGGCGAAAATGGGCAACTTAGGGCATTTCTCGAACGTTAAAGCTTCGGAACTTTTTCAAACATGATCGTTTGGCAGATTCTGAAAAAGATGCTTGGATCAGTAAAAAATTTTGGACAAAACAGGCTCGGTCTGATTTTGAAACTGTGTGGACACTCGAAAACGTCCCCTTTTTAGTTCGAGAAAACGTTTTTGAGTGAACTGGCTGACAATGGGATGGTGTCAGCTCGGAATCGCGTTGGTGTTAAAAAATTCGCACAGCGATAGGGCTGGAATCGATTGATGTAGCTTTTAGCAACAAATACCCAAACCAAAGCAAGGCGATGAACAGGGTACGCTGGGAAGACCTAATATCCCGGTTGCAAAAGTTTGGCTAAACTTTAAACGCTTATAACGTTGTTTGTCTTCGGTATCTGGTGGTAAAGATTACATGAATCGATTCGTCTCATCGAGCTCCATCAGTGTGCCAAGTTTCTCAATATTAACTCGACTCGAACATTCCTTTGTGAGAGCAGTCTACCCGTGGTAGTCCACTTAAAACACAAAAGCAAAACTAAACGATCATAGCCGGTTTTCCGCCCCGATCTATGGAATCCCTACGCACTCGTGGTCTCGTCGTCGTGGCTGACGATGTAGATCGGTACGATCGCGTTTCTGTCAGGATCCACGAAAACTACGGCGCCAAGGTTCTCCTAAAATGATGCGTAGCCTTTACGTTATCCGAGGCACGTCGCATGGCTGGTGGTATTTATTTTAGACTCAATTTAGTCTTGTTCCAATTATTCCGAGGAGACGTTTTTAGTGACAATCGTGTTTCCATACGGGACCAAGCCTATCTTGTGCAGGATTTTGCGCGAATCCCGAACCCATTTTTAAAATCTAGGAAACGATCAGATCCTGAATGTCCAATTTCAGCAAATTTTCGCCTTTTCGCACTGAATAGCTTCGTAACTTTGCGAATCTGCTCGTTTCGCAGAATAGGCTTGGGATCAACGTGTTACGTTGTGTTACGCATCCTTACATTCTGGTAGAATGACGCTGAAAAGACGGTGGCCACGGGAAGGTTGGCAAACCTGCGCACGCCGTTTGTCATCTTCTACAAAAAAGTTCCATTAGATGAATGAGACAAAAGTGCTAAATTTCAGAGAATATTTCACCGCAGTTCCTCCGTTGCCCTGGCAATGCTTTTGTATATCATCATGCCCTAGTTATCATCAAGTTTTCCTAGCCTTTTTATGGATTTTGTGCGTGTGTGTGTGTGTGTGTGTGTGTGTGTGTGTGTGTGTGTGTGTGTGTGTGTGTGTGTGTGTGTGTGTGTGTGTGTGTGTGTGTGTGTGTGTGTGTGTGTGTGTGTGTGTGTGTGTGTGTGTGTGTGTGTGTGTGTGTGTGTGTGTGTGTGTGTGTGTGTGTGTGTGTGTGTGTGTGTGTGTGTGTGTGTGTGTGTGTGTGTGTGTGTGTGTGTGTGTGTGTGTGTGTGTGTGTGTGTGTGTGTGTGTGTGTGCGTGTGTGTGTGTGTGTGTGTGTGTGTGTGTGTGTGTGTGTGTGTGTGTGTGTGTGTGTGCGTGTGTGTGTGTGTGTGTGTGTGTGTGTGTGTGTGTGTGTGTGTGTGTGTGTGTGTGTGTGTGTGTGTGTGTGTGTGTGTATGTGTGTGTGTGTGTGTATTGTGTGTGTGTGGTGTGTGTGGTGTGTGTGTGTGTGTGTGTGTGTGTGTGTGTGTGTGTGTGTGTGTGTGTGTGTGTGTGTGTGTGTGTGTGTGTGTGTGTGTGTGTGTGTGTGTGTGTGTGTGTGTGTGTGTGTGTGTGTGTGTGTGTGTGTGGATGTCACTTTCGAGGGCCGATTTGAGGGGCTTCCCGTGCATAAAATGCTCTAATTCTCCGTCACTTGGGGGAATCGACCCTCCTTTTCCAATGGCGTTTCCTAGAATTCCGATAAAATACAAGTTTACAAAGTTAAAGCCGGTTTTATTCATTTCTGGGGGTCCGGGAGGGCTAATTTGCATAATGTGAAAAAATAGAAAATTCCTCATTCTTGCAAGTTGCACGCGCGCGTGTGGTCGGGGGGGGGGCTATCGGAAAGTCAAATTCTCATGTAAAGGCCGCATTCCAGCGCCCAAGGCCCGCGAAGCGGGTTTTGGGCGCTGGTTAAACGATAAATGATCAAGAAAAGACAAAGACACATTTTCCGTTCACCTGGTGACCCCGGAGGACGAATTCGACACCAAGCCGGCCCATAGCTGCTGCGACAGTTTTTGGGGCCAGGACCATGCCGTATCGTCGAACGTTGTTGACCTCGCAACTAAACGCGAAAAGATGCGATTGACATAGAGGCGCATGGTGGGCGTCGCCTCCGCTCCCAGCCTACCAAGGCCATTTAATGTTATGCGAAAAATCCTGATCAGACCTTAACTTACAATTCGACTTTTTCCGATGGATCGTTCCATCGCAGATGCCTGTTCATGTTCGCGTACGTCCCCTCCAAGCACGTCCCATCCAGCTTGCAGCATCTTTTGGTCAGCTCCATCGCTAAAATCATTACAGGGTGTTTCAAATCAACCAGTCCAGGGCGGCCAACAGACGGGCACCGCGACACTTGTGGCGAACTAATTTAGTGTAAACTAAATAAAAATAGTTTAAGTATTAGTTTATACGTTGCGTCCAAATTTGGTAATAAAACCTATAAAAAGTCGGGTTTGCCACAGAAGTCCCTCAATTTGGAGAGAAAGTTACCGCTACTACAGTGTGTGCCAAAATGGGAGGGGAATGAAGTTTTTGGCCGTTTTCTTGGAGACCTTTGTATGTACTTGTAAAATCGGATAATAGGCATTGTAGACCGAAAAAATTAGCATCGTATGGTGTACTTTTAATCCCGCTACCATGCAGGATAACAGTTCTACAAGCGATTGAATAAAAATAGGGAAAAACAGAAGTGACAAAATGATAGGGGAATCATTCTCATACCATTTCCATTAACTTGCCGTATGAATAGTGGATGCTAATTAGATGCAAATTTTGGCAGACCATTTACGGTCGACATTTCGGCCAGAAAATACAATTTGACATCTTCCCCTGCTATGTACCTGTGATTAAAAAAAATCATCATCCACTATTCATAGAGAAAGTCGATGGAATATACAGACGCGTTTTTTTCGGGCTATACGACCTATTATTCGGTTCTACGCGGAAATGCAGGCCGGCTGCACGACTAGAAAAGGGCCATGTCGCTTCGGCTTACATTCCTGCGGCTTCTCAAACTCGGGCTGGTTTGCGCCCGAGGCCCACAAAACGTGCCGCTCGGGCTCGACTCCCGGCCGGAACATGGTATTTGATTTTTCAGGATCCTTAAGCTAGTGGTTCAGCTGTTTGGCGACCAATCAAACATACATATCATGCCGTGCATGCACAGAATCCGGCCATCAATGAGCCCAACAACAGGCAGACGTTCAAAGTAGGCCATTATCGCATCGATCGCGTCAACTTTTCGTGGTGGATTTGTTTGCCTCCTTTCTTTCACTGCGTCGTGCGTTTTGCGCGGCCGGTATCCGCGATCAGTCATCACTTGTTGGAAATCCTTCATATTAATCTCGCCTTCTTCGTGATTTCCACGAAGGATGAACACCTGAATACTTACTGTATTACTGTAATATTTATGAACAGCCGCTTACAGCGGCTTTGCCGGTGCAAACGGTTGGACTTCGGGCCACCCCATCCGCTCCCTCCCCTCCCTTCCCGATGGCTTTAGATACTTTAAAGAATTTAAATAATGAACTAAAATAATTAAAAAGTATTAAAATAACTGAAAAAAAGTGATCTGGGTGCGGGAAGGGGCCTGGTGAAAGGGGGCTGGGGAAGGTGTCGTGGCCTACCGGGAGGGCCGGAAGGCCCCCCCCCACTTGGTCTATGATTCCTTCCAAGTTCAATCCTTTTATTTAAACGAAAACTTTTTCATAATTCTTTTATCTTTGAATGGGTTTCTGAACACTTCGAAAAGAGGGGCGCAGAGACATTTTCTTTTCACCGCGTAACCGATTGGCTATGCCGTCGGCATCCCTTTAAATAAATACGCGATATAAATTAATGAGGTTCTTTCAAATTAATAGTTTAAGAATAGTATATGTGTATCTGCGCATTAATTTTATCAAGGGAAACCTACCTTTTTTCTTAGGGGCTAATTTTTCAATCAAATATGAACAGCAAAGGGTTTCCAAGCTATTTTTTACTATCACGCAACGTAAAACTTTGCCATTTTTTGCTCTTTTACATCATCGGGGAGGCTGGGGGCAGGGGAACCGAAAATTTTTGTAGAAGTCTAGGAATTGCCAGATTTCATCAGAAATATTTTAGTTTTGTATAGTATTTTTAGTAAAAAATAACTCTATTTCCACTTATAAAACCCGCTAAAAACTTTTAAAATTTGTGAAAAAGTCGAACATTCCACCGCGAAGCGGCTCTTCCAATAATGCGAAACGACCCAAGAAGCAAAACCTGTTCGGGGAAGAGAGTCTTGTATGCCATAATCAGGATCAAGCATTCGAGTTGGCGGTCGCCCCGATCGACAATGTCGCCGAGGAAGATGATGCTTAAAAAGATGATATCCAAGCAAAGGACTCCGAAATCGGTTCTTTCGCATGATCGGGGGAGGGGCCAAACTCTCTGGATGCTTAGAAATTCTTAGTAACGTAATAGAAAGTGTTTCAATAGTTTTTCTAGTAAGATAGAACCACATTTCAGCTAAAAAAACTATCCGAAAAACTTTAAAAAAATCGAAATTTTGGTCAAAGATCGGCCAGGCCATTTTTGGTCGAAAAATCTATATTCTTGATATTTTTTTAAAAATTTGGAACGTTTTCGCGTTTAGAAATAGTAACAAACCATTCAGAAAGACTTCCACTGATCCCATTGAAAAAATTAGATCTTAAAAAAAAGTTAGGTTCCCCCTGGATAAACTACCCCCCTGCTCCCGATAATTCGAAAGAACCTCGAAGTCTACATACTTTTGCTTGGGCCCTTGGCCCACTACATCCGACAGCCAAGCATGGATGATACGCCAGAGGTCGTTGAGCTAAAAGACAAAATGTAACGAACGTCCACAGCGACATGTGAGAAGTGCTCGAACACTCGAACACAGGCCCACATTTCCGTGGATGTCCCCGACGACAATCGTCCGTCCCTGCGGCCTCGCCACTGCCTTCTCCTTAATGAGGTGCGGCTCGAGTGCAAGGCATAAGCTCCGTATCTCATCGGCGTCCGGGTTGTACTTCGGCTGCAAGATCATATACTCGCATACTCAACCACATAATTTCCGGTACAATTCAAATAGGCGGGGGGGAAAGATTTAGGCGGGGGAAACCAACTTTTTTTTGTCGGCCCTGCTGGGGATAGTAATCAAATATAAAGTGTTTTCACGTTGTTTTTAGCAAAATTTAAGCCTATCTGAATCCGAAAAACTTTTTAAAAAGTTAGAAAAACGCTTGAAAAAGTCGAAAATTTGGTCATTTTTGGGCCGAAAAAATTGATTTTTCGACCTAAAATTAAATTTTTTAATTAAGTTTTGTTACGTTTTTATGTTTAGGAATAGCTATAAACAATTTAGAAACACTTCCACTATTTATATGAAAAATATAGGCTTGGGCGGAAAAAAGTTCGGTTTCCCCCCGCCTAAATCTTTCCCCCGCCTATTTGAATTGTAAATTATTTCCCGCCTAAACCAGGGTTGAAAAACCGCTGCGCGGCTTTTCAACCCTGGCCTCGTCTCGGAAAAATGACTATTTTGGCTTTGCATTGCGCTTCCGGAATCGGGATGACAAAAAAAGTGCGAAAAACACCTCTTCTCTCCCTTTATTAGGCTAACCCCACTTCCGGCGTATGCTATTTCATGCATAGCAAAGAGGGGTGCCCGGGATGTTTAACTTGAATATAATGGCGAAAACAGCCCTTTTTCAGAAATCAAATATGTGTGCAGTACTCTCGAGCCAATTACGCATCAAATGACGTATCATACATACCTTACAACCCGTCCCTTTCCGAGATATCCTCCGGACCACCTGACGGAAGTTGCAAGCAAATGCACTCACACAGACACTATTTTTTATATATAGCCAGATCATTGATTTTGGCCCGAGAAATGAGTTGAGACGCAAGGCGCCCCAGACGGCCGCAGCTTTTGTAACACCGATCGACGTCGGCGGCCGATCCTTTCGTACAGGCTCACACACAAAATTGTTCCCCTTGGTCTGGCGCGTATTTTTAAATGCTTTACAGGGCCGTGGGGAAGAAGGCTAGTCGAGATCCCATACTTTTCCCGATTCGTCTACTTTTTGCCAAACAAAGGCCAAAGCTGACCGCTTGATTTTTAAAAGAACCCCGCGTAGTTTTTGACCCAATGAATGAGATTTCGAGAAGATTTCTAAAGAATTTGCCAAATTTGGATGGACCATACTTCGGTGGTCCGGTGTCCGGGGCCATCTACTCTTCGAGGGCTATCGATTGGTGTTAAAGGTATCCCACCCAAATTTCGTTAGGCAGAGACAACATGCTAAATAGGTTTTCCGTTGTTCTGTGCAACACTCCGCGAAGCTCTGTCTCGGCGTCTCTCAATTTTGGGGCCGGAAGGGAATATCCGAGGCAGAGCTCGATAAGACCTATCAAACCATATATCATCACACTATCAATTTTGGGATGCCTGCAGCTTTAAACAACAATTCCAAAAAACTGTGGCTTATTATCCAAACCGATAAATTATCACTCTCAGCTACGCTTTTTGGGGTTCTACTGTGGTAAAGTACATATTCTTATTTCTGGGTTTTGGTATGCTGCCAGGTTACATGCTTATTTTTCCAGGCCATTGACCGTTTCTATTCCAAATCGGATTCCAAAAACACCCGGAGCGCGGGGTGCCTGTTTCTCGGGGTGCTGTCCAACAACGCAGAGAAGTGATGAAGGCCCCACCTCTACGTCGTCCTCTGACAGATAGTCTACACTTCCCAACTTCTCGACGATCTTCAGCGCCACTGTCTTGCCGTCGGGATGATTGTCGGTAAGGGTGAAGAGGGTCTTTTCCTGTGGCCTCTCGGGCTGCTTCGATTTCCAGGATTCCTGAAAATGTAATCTCGATTATCCGCAGGAAGAAATCGTTTAATATCGAGCGCCGGTTAGAAAATTCGAGGGCTTTCGAATGGTACAAAAATCATCCCGATCTCATCTTTTGCGGGACCGCTTAAAGTACAGGGTGGCTGATAAGTATCCGGAAAAAGTATAAGGTCCGGGTGTAAAAAGGAAAGCACGAAGGTAATCAAAACCAATTATTTTATAACAAGTAGAAGCTAAATATTCGTCGCTGTAACAAACTTTTAACGTGACAGCTATCTTCTTCGATTTATGCTTCAATTTGTGGCTATCCTAAAATGGCTGTGCGCCGCGGGCAGTTGACGTCCATTTTGCTCAAAATCTTGTTAAATTCTTGGTGCAGATTAACCACATTCTTGACGCTCTGGTTCCTTGACTCGTGTTTCATGCATTCCCGCACAGAAAAATCTAGTGGATTACGATCTGGGCTTTTGGCAGGTCATATAACCTTCGTCATAAAAGCGTCGATTTTCGGGTGAAAATGACGAATTGTGGTTTTTGGGCCCTAGCCCCAAGCCCGATGCTGTTGAAGGGCAATACACGGATTATTTCGATTACAGAGCATCACATCTTGCTCCAGAACAGCATTTTGATAGAGGTTCACCTTGATTTTAGCGTTTTGATCGATGAAAACCTGTCGGAGACGCTAATTCCCCTTCAGACCATATAACTTTCTAGGATAAGCCTTTTGGTAGTAATTTTTAACTACCTGGTATTCTTCAGACCCGGACTGAAAAGTTATCGCGGTCCTTGAGAGTTTTCCGACACCTTAACCCAGAAAATTTTTTTCGTCTAAGCATTGACTACCCCAGGTGCGGCGCACCTAAGCTTAAGGAAATGACGGCTAAAGACAGCTTCTTGGCGCTCCGATAATTTACTGTCCTAAATCAACTCGATTTTAGTCATGAATTATCAAAGTATATTAGCACATACATAATGGCTAGGAGAAAAGAATATAAAACTCGATGGTTTTTTTGTTACGCCATGTCAAAGTTTTTCCGGATACTTATCAGCCACCCTGTATATATGGGTCGAAGCCCGGGGGCGCCGCCAGAGGCGCCTCCCGAGGCACCCCCTGGGGGCGTGCCGAGTGGCGCCTATGGCGGCGCCTGGGGCTGACCAGAAGGCGCCAGAAAACCGAGATGCAAAGCAAAAATGCGGTGTTATTATGGAAATGAGATTTGACTGCTGATCCTTAATATCAAAGAAGGCAAAAACTATTAGTTGATTGGCCTATAATTTTTCCCTGATCCTTTCGCATTGTAGAGGAAGGGAGTGTTTATGGGGGACCAACTTTTTTCTAAGGACCTTGTTTTCTAAAAGAAATAGTGGAAGCTTTCGAAACTGTTGTTATTATTCTTAAACGTAAAAACTTTACCAACTGCGACTGAAATACAAAAAAAAATATAGATTTTTCTGCCAAAAATCGCCGATTTTCCAATCTCACTTTCAATTTCGAAAATTCCATCTAAAATTCCTTCCAATTGTTTATTTTTTTCCACTTAAAAGTTAGTTAAATTTTACTAACAACATTATTAAAAGGCTGACTATTACGTTACTAGGCTTTTCTGAAGTGCAAGTGAAAAAGTTATTGGCAGGTTACTCTCTACGGTCCGTTGCTCTTGCGCTTGAAATGAATAATTAACATTAGAATCGAAGATTTGCATAATCTCACAGGCGCCGTTGGTGACGCCCCCCGCCCCGTTAAAAATCTTAGGGGCGGCGCCCCCAGGCGCCACTCGGCGCGCCCCCCAAGGGGCGCCTCGGGAGGCACCTTTGGCGGCGCCCCCGGGCTTCGACCCATATATAGCTTAAAGAGATAAGGACGGCATAATTCAATTGGTTACGCGGGGGAAGGAGGGTCTTTGCGCCTCTCTACTGGGCGCCCTCTCTCGTCGCCGCATCAGCTGCATCAGCATCAGCATCATCGAGTCGAAAGCTAGTTTTCGACATTTTCGATAACTTTCAAAAATTTCTTTAATGCCATTCGATAGAGCGGGAAAAAATCTACTAAGAGTTTCAATTACAATTCAAAATAGCATCATATAAAAGAGTTATAAAAAAAACGAAGAAAATCACCCCCCCGCACAGTTTTTCCCCCACGCGAAATAGAACAGAACCGGTATTTGTCAGAATAAGCCTGCGCTAAGGTTTTTCTTTGGAAAAGCCAAAGGGTAAAAACAATAGAAAATGAATAAGGAATCGTTAACTGGGACGCTGGAACAATGCTGAGGAATTATAGGGAAAGAGCGGTGCACGAATTGGTTATTGAGTTGGGTTCATTTCGTTGAGGTCTTATTCAAATTATTCAAATCGGCTGAATTATTTGATTATTTACAAATTATTTGATTTGAACTCGCGGGACGCAAATCAAATCGATTTGATTTGATTGGCTCCAGTTCAAATGAAATCGGCTTGCTCTCAATAATTTGAATCTTATTCAAACCTGATTTGATTAAGCGCCACTCTAGTCCTCATCCCTTTAAGGAGGGTTAATTATTTTTGGACACCGTGGAGATGAGACCAATACGATTTTGGTTTCGGAGGCAATGGCGGAAGGATAGACGACTTTAAAACAGCTGGAAGAAGCGCCACAGGCAGAAAAAGTTTCGGAAAAAAGCATCAGGGTCCCCCCTTAGGCGCATTTCGGCCTGCGGCCGATATCGGGAGCTGGTTCGACGACGGCTGGGATGGACGGGGCAACCACGGATCAAATCATACACCTGCTCACCCTCTGCCCCCCTTACAGGCTTGCCCGGAACTCACAAGCTTCGTGAGATCGATCCTCAGCGCCAAGCCGTACTCAGCCAGATCATAGCGGCCGGCTTGACGTTCGATCGGGCGTGGCTTCCCTTCCGTCTGGAAAAATACTAGAAGTTTCATTTGGGTCCATTTTTCGACCGCCCCCCCCCCCACGGATTCGGATTTTCCACGGTAGCGACGTGGGTTTTGCGACGAGTAGTTGGAATCTCAAACGACGGTAATCTCAAACCCGATTACCATGGTCTTCAAATGCGCCTTGTGTCCTCCGTCCGGCGTGGTAGTGATTAGTTTGTATTGACCATCGGCTAGGTTGGCGATTTGCGATGGTGCCGTTTTCAGGGATAATCCGTCATCGGCTTTGGGTTCAACGACGGCCGGCAAAGGTAGAATGGTGGTCTGGGTTGCCTCGACAACGGCCAGAGACGGTGGTGCAGATGGCTGGGTTGCTTCAACGACCGCTGCGATGACCGGAGGAACGACGGGAGCGGGTGTGACGACGATCGGAGACGGCTTCGGGGGAGCCGGAGGTGGTTCGACGACGGCTGGGATGGACGGTGGAACCACGGGGGCAGGTTCGGGACCGACTGGAGTAGCTGGTGAGAGCACAGCCACCTTCTCCACATCTTTCTGCACCGGCTTCTTCCTAAACGTCCGATTAGGAAGACAAAGATGGGCCATTACTTTTTCAGCCTGCATCCCAACAGTGCACCACAGACCGTCAACAGTAAAATGCCGCTGACACCTGAATAAAGGTATCAAATGTATGAAAGAAAATGTGTCTGACCAGCCCCAATTCCGATCAACGTCTCAGTCGATAGAGCAGCAGCTGTCGTGGCGAGAGGGATGAGGGTCGTTTCCGTTGGGACTCCATGACGATGCGTGCAGATTTTCTGGAAATGATTCATTGTCAAGGGCATTCAACTACAAGAAATTATCTAGACTCGTCGGAAAGCACCATACAGTGTCATTCGCTCCCTCGCATGGCGGCGGATCGATGGCCAGTCCGCTGGTGTTGCCGTTTCGAAACTGGACGAAGATGTTCGTGTCGCAGTTCAGAAACTGGTCGTCCCTTGACC
>CATQJA010002470.1:0-34655 GCA_958295435.1 Mesorhabditis spiculigera
AGACCGATTGGGTATGAAGAGAAAAATCAAAACTTTTACTGTATATACGAAAATAATAAAAAATCGATTTTTTTGTATTTTTCAATAAAAAGGCCCTAAGTTTTTACCTTCCGGAATAGTAAAAACAGATTAGAAGCACTAATTCCATTTTATATTTAAAAAGTATTAAAAATCAAAAAGAGACAACTTTCTCTTCCTCCCCCCCAGTAATGCAGAAAGAACCCAAAAATTTTTATGATTTTTTATAGGAGCCGTACAGGATTCCCAGGGAAAAATTTTAACCCCTCCCCTCCCCCTTCTTCGGTCATTCATCTTTGCCAGCTTGCCATCCCTACTTCTGGGCGCCTGGCCAGTCCGCGTTTTCAATATAGGATCGCGCTAGCCTGTGTCGTTTGTTATGGACTTCCTGCTAGCAGGCTTCTGGCGAACGCAATTTTGCCGAAAGGGAACGGTAGGGCGACGAACCGAGAGGGCGGGGAGATGGTTGACTTAGAGTAGGGTCTGATATATTGCAGGTTAAGGGGCTCGTTCGGGTTGGAATATGCCAATAAATTCTCATAAACGGCTTACATCCGATAGACGGGCTGGAGTAGCGGGCGGCGTCGCAGATAACCACGTGAAAAGGCGTTGCGAACATGCAAGGCCCAAGCTAAGTAAAACGATGCAACGTACCTCGTCCAAACGACCTTCCTCCTTCTCGTCGTTGATTTTGTCGCGCGTCTGAAAAAGGGCAATAAAAATGATGCTAAAAGCACTATACTCTTTCGAAAGAGCGGTGCAAAGCTCACCGTTTTTCTGCTGCGCGGCGGCTGCCACTTGCTCCGGGGTTAAGTTGTCAAATTGCCGGGTCGGCTGAAAATGTAGGCTTCTTCACTAGCTCAGGATAGCTAATGATTAAATTAGCACTCAGCAATTTTCCGTGCACGAACTTTCCCAAGGACCAAAAGCAAAAAGTACGTTTATAGGTTTGCTAACTGGTCCGAAAAGCACCACGCACCGAAGTCATCAGCTTTTCATGTGCCTTGACGAGAGTGGTGAGGAGGGCTGATTGAGGCTCCGAGTAGTCACGTTTAAACGCATCCAATACCTGAAACATTTCATATTGATTTTGACCGCCGAAAGTCAATTTAATTTTTTACAAGGGCTTCGGTAGCTCGACCATGTACTAGATCCGTTGGCGGGGGAGCTAGCAGGGCGGAAATCCTATATTCTGGTTATGCCTACCTGATTATATAATGCATTTTTATAATGTTTTTAGGAGTTTTAGATTCCGGAAAGCGATAAAAATGTCTTAAATGTTTTGGAATTTAGAAAATTTCGACCTTTTTGGTCTTTTTCATACATTTTTGACTAAAAATTTACAATTTTCGAAATTTTAAATTAACTTTTTTGATCGAAAAACTGTGTAAATTGCTTAATCATATTTTGGATTTCGCTATAGTTTATTTCCCATGGGACGACTGGGAAATATCAGTTTTCCCCCTGCCAAAAGCCCCCCCCCCACCAGTCCAGCACCGAGAAGCGGATGCAAGGATATCAGCTCACCGCCAACGATTTAAAATTCACCAACTCGCGCAAAAACCTCAAAAAGTCAAACCAAACTACGAAGAATGGCGGTTTGCAGATTATCCGCTTTGCCTTGCTTCCGAAATCACACCTTGCCAGCGACCGCCAGGTTGCGATTTAGCCGCAGTGCAGCACGCCGCCCGCGTCGCATTTCGCGTCGTAAGACCTACCAAGTATGGATGAAGGGTGTAGCGCGCCGGATTTTAATATTACCTTGGAAAAGTACTCTGTAAAATCGAATCTTTCGGCGCCTCCTTGCACACGGAAGAGCGGGCCCGTCCCAAAGGGGCGGCGTGGTATTCAGACCTCTTCGGGTCTTTCATGCCTGATCTTCCTTCGCAGACAGAAAGCACGTTTTGAGTTGGTATTTTTGCGCAGATTTCTATCTTTTTCTCCAAATCCTAATTTCTGAAAATTTTTCGATTGCCGTTTGGCGGTTAAAAATGCAGAAAATCCATTAACACGGTTCTAATATCCTATATCCTTCATCGACATCTTTGTAGCCCAGCAACAAATTGAGCCTTCTAATATGGCCTCACAAATAGCTAAAACCCACCTTGGAATCAGACAACTCGAAGTTGCTGTCCTCAAGCATCTTGTACGTTAACAAATTGTGGCCTGTCGTCTTCGCATCCTCGACTGCGATCGTCTTCAGCCGCTGCACCGATGCTTCGTCGAGCCGGGGTGGTACGTTAGTGCCGTGTCGGTCAGAGGTGACGACGGCCACCGGGCCGGTGTACACATCCTCGAGCACGTGGACATCGATGGTTCGAGGATCGGTCGTCGAGGAAGTGGGTGTAGTTGATGATGATGTAGCCGATGACGCATTCTGAAATGGATGTGTTTAGTTGGACGTGAAAACGGCGTTTGCGTGGATCCACGGCAAAATGTCCGACATGAAAGGGAAAAGCTTTAGCAAGCCGACGAAAAAATATTCTGAGCGATGACTAACCAGCTCGTTGGCAAGCCAAAGGCTTGCTATTCACAAGTTTGCGTATGCCTATAGGGTTCTTCGCATTATCGGGATAAAATTCTTTTATACCAGCCTAGAAAAGTGCAGTAACGTAGTAGGAAGGAGTTTATTAGTGTTTATAATAAGCAAATAACAAGAGTTCAACTACAGAAACAAACTAAAAATTGAAAAAATTTCCAAAAGTCCGAAATGTTAGTCAAAAACGGCGATTTTAGTCGAAAATTAACATTTTTTAATTTTTGATCAAACGTTGTAACGTTCGTACGTTGAGGTTAGACAGCTTACAAACCTTCCGCGATTTATATTTGAAAGTTGGGTCCTAACAAAAAGAAAAATTTGGTTAGATGCGAAGCGACCCCCCCCCCGCCCGAGATGTGCGAAACAACAGCCGATAGTTCCAAGATCCAAGTTACGAACCCATGCCATACATCGAGGCAACAGCAGAACAGCCGTCGCACGGCGTAGGTCCACCAGCGTCGCGACAGCGCAGCGGTCTCGGATCCCTCGTCTTCCGCTCGGTAACATCTCGGCCTCCAGCTTTTCGGCACGTGTTGACTTTGCTTAGAAGTCGAGTAAACTAAAAGATAATGGAAGGAAGTCGGCAAGATTTACCTTGTAGCAGACCACCACGGTAGTGACGGCCGACGCGACGATGGTGGACGCGACGCGCAGAAGCCTGCAAAATATTAAATATTTCCGATCATTTGACCCGGATCGGCTGAAGGCGCTTTCACCGATTAGGTATCCCTCGAAGCTCTCGAAAGGCGAGAAAACAAGGAGGGTTCAATTACTTTATTATGTATTTTTATCCGCGAATTTCACCCCCAAAAACCATGAACACAGCAGATTGACGCGAGATCTGCGTGCTAATTGCGAAATTCCGAGCGAAAGGATACCTGTTTTTTTTTAGAAAAACGTTGAATATCGGACGAATAATAATAAATCCTAGAAAATGAATCCCGCTTGTTTTCTCGCCTTTTCGCGGGCTTTCGAATGTTATAATCCTGATCCGAGTTTCCGCCGAACCGCTGGAGGGGGGTGCTTTTTTGGACCACCAGTATAGTAGGGCATGTGAATTTAATAAAAGCATGCGTTTATCGGCCTTCGGACCAAAAAAAGTAAAGATAAGCAGTTTACGTGGTGAAAAAAGCTGGGCAGGCCGACGAGATAGGCGATCAATGCGGAGACGAGAGCGGTGATGGCTGAGCGAACCTCGGCATCAGCGTCGGTCTGGAAACTCATTAATTATATACTTTTGCAAGCGAAGGGCTAAAGCACTAGACATTCAAAAAGGGAAAAATCTAATACCTCCGTGCGGGACATGGTAGAACGGCTGTAGAAAGATTTTGCGCTCGCACCGCTTTTAAAGCAAAGTTTTTGGCATTCCGGATCTCAGATGCAAATGCAAAATAAGGGGCACTGGCTGCGGCAACCAATGGTATTAACATCTTTTTTTATGTTTCGTTTGCGACCCTATTTCATGTAAATTGCGCACAAGACACCTAAAAAGCACGATTCGTTTGTGTTCGGTTGCGAATTTTGTTCACAACAGGAACCGTGCTACAATAAGGTGATATACGCCGAAAGTAACTCACCTAATTTTGCATTTGCGAAACATGACCTGGATACGGCAGTCATTCCTGGCTTCCGCTTATGAAGAAAAACTTCAAAAGTTGTCTGTAACTGATAAAGGGAGGGTGTTGGTCAAGCTGTAACAAACCAACCTCCAACGGAGCCCATTTGCCTGTGCCCTGACTCGCGTTGTATTATCGAGCGGTCAACGTTTCTAAACTGAGCTTAAAAAGGGTAAACTACCTGGAAGTTTGTGGAAAACGAGGGCGTGGGCTGGTTTCAGCTGTAGCGGCTTAGCGTCTTGTTGTGAGGCCCGTCGCTAAAAGGTTTTTAGAAGCGCGAAGGCATTCCTACCTTGTTCTCTCCCTGGTGTCAAGCAACAGTCCGGCCATAATGGATATCTGTTCTAAAACAAGCGAATCACAAAATCTCGAATCGTGAACGTACATAATCCAGCCTGGTAGAGAAGCCAGACCGGCGCCGCGAAACGCTGAGCAGGCTTTTTAGTAGTACCCAAGACGCCTGGAAAAGTTTATCGGGGGGTGTATAGTGCAATAAAGCAGTTTTGGAAGATCTCATAGGGACCAGCAGTCAAATGTTTATTACTTTACCGAATTGTACCTTTTTGTATATTTGTATATTCTTTAATTAAGAAGAAAAACATGTTTAAAAAAGATGCATCTTTGTTGCAAGAACTATGAAAAATCGTCGAAAAACAGGGAAACTGAAATTTCATGAAGTTACTAAGAAAAGCTTCATGAATTTTGCTTATTGGAAGCTACAAAACTGCCTTAAAATACACTGAATTTTATCACGAGGCAGGCATAGGACAAACAAAAAGAAGTTTACTATCATCGCTAAGGCACGAAACCCGATAAATGGAAAGCAACCAATAGCACCTTACTTTAATCAAAATCTTCTCGACAGATGACCATTTTGTGGGCGACCCGAGAGTGCTGAACGTCGTCCGGCGCGACTGAAAAGGTGAATAAAGTATTCGCAAATTGTCACACAGGAAGGAACTGAGACTGGTAACCCCCCAAAACAGTGAGCCGAAAAACAAGAACAGCTGGGCCACAACAAGTTAGAGGCCATTGGGCTGGCTCGGGCTGGTACGGTTGCGGGTGAAGGTGTTGAACCGGGGAAAATATCGTGGAACTAGCATGAACTCTCTTGAACAAGGTGTTAGCGATAGACATGAGCGCCGGGCGAAACTGCTTAAAACAATCATGGGCTTCGCGGCAATTCTTCGCGGCTTGGGCAAGCTTCGCGGCAGGATGGAATATCTGTTGGAAAGTTAAAAGCGCTCGATGAAATGCTAGAAACGATGAACCTAATGCATGCCAAAGGGAAATACAGCACGGGGAAAGCTAAAGCAGCGCTGCGCAGCGAGTCCGCTGGACCCTCGGACAGGCGCGTCGGCGTGGAAAGAGACTAGTGATGCGCAATGCAGTTGAGAGAGCCTAAAGTCCTTTTCGGCAGTAACACCTAATTGGTACTGCGACCGGTTTGCTTACCAGCAATTAGCAAGACTACTAGATTAATAAATACGCGCTCCTTTTAAGTACTTTTGAAGTTTCAAGCCTGCCACCCTTCAAAAAAAACGCATCAGAGCACAAAATTCTTTCTTCACGACAAAAGTTTTTTATCTCAACTTCCGAGAATTGACTTGATTTCTTCGAAAAGCCGACGAATAACGTAATACCGATGATGAATTGCTCCGAAAAAGCAACATGCCCACAGCGAAAGATGAGAAGATGGAATGGGCCTGCCGCGATGAACTCAAGTTCCAGGTTGGGCCTAGCTAGAGCGGTAAAGGGGATAATTTTCGATACAACCTGATAACATAATACCAATGTTTGCTTATTACGGGCATAAGTCTAGACATGATGATTATTGGTCGGCAGCGCTTGGCGGGAAGAAATAGCATATGCCAATGAACTTTATGTTTCAGACATTATGATACATTCAGACTTAGTACCGCATGGCGCGCCACCTCAAACGGCTTTGGGATACCACCTGTGATTTATCAGGAAAAGTAGCTAAGACTCGTGTATAAACACAACAAACGACTAAAATAGGCCTCAAATGCCTTTTATTTCTCCTAGAGCCTTTTATAAAAGGCTACATCGATTTTGTTTAGAAATCTTTTACGAAACCGTGCAAAAAATCTCAATTTGTAGCAAAGCGGGGGCCTGTTTCGCACCAACATGTCCGAAACCCCGAAATCTTGGCGGTCTAAGGGCTAGGCAACGCGGCGCTCCTATCGACTCAAAAATGTATGGGGCTAAAACTTTGGAGGCTTATATTTTGAAAGATATGGCCGATCTTAAAAAACGCGAATTCCAGTCTTGTAGAAGAGAACATGGCGATTCTAATGATACTAAACACTAACAAAACTGAATTTAGAAAGTATGCTAACGAAGGTGGTTTTGGTGGGCGACTTTGTGAAAAGTGGTATTTCGGAGGGTTAACCTGCTTTCTTTGGTATCATTCGAACCGTAAAATTTTACTCTGCAATAATTAATATTGGCTTTTCAATATTAAGTCGGTTTGGAAAAGGTTATAAGAGTTTAAACCTTTTGACGCGCGCTACGCCCGGCTGACGCTTGACGCTTTTGCCCCCTCCCGCAAATTGCCGTTTTTGGCCTGTTTGATTGGCCGTGAACAGTACAATCTACGCCGTCGGCGGACGGTTGATCATGCTAAGGCGTGCCGTACCAGTTTTCCTTCACGTTTTGAAGGAATTGAATGCGTGAACGGATTCCAGGCTGAATTTCACTGCCATAAGTCCATGCAGCGCGTAAAAATTTCGTGGAGCTGCCGGCTAGTTTCGAGAACTGGCGCAACAACGATTTTCGGGGCCAACGTCAGGTTACTTGGCTCGATAAAACAGTAAAAAAACCTGCTGGCTGTTCGAAAAAGAGCCTTTGTTCTTTTCGGGCCTTTGTAGCGGACCGCCACCGTGCCCCATTTTTGCAATTTAGGTAGCTAGCGAAAATTCTCGGAAAGGCGAGTCCAGCAGACTCTCCGATTGTCAAATTTTTAAAATGTCGCTAACTTTTACTAATATTTTTGCGAGATGGTCGGTTTTTCGATGTCTTTCTGACCGAGAGATTTTTTACAACAATCACAATTTGAGGTTTTCCGGCTTTCCTGGCAGCCCAACGGCCGGTTTATACAAACCATTTGCGAAAACACATCTTGGCCAGCGCCTAAACCGGGTAAATTGAATGTTTGACAAAATAGTGTGTCCCTTTGCCTGATAAATGCCGGAAATCGTGGAAAAAGTTCTGGAGTTTCGAAAATCCAGTGAGTGACGTGTTGGACTCGTCTTTTCAAAAGCATTCGATCGAGACCCCAACCGTCAAAATCGGACATGTCTGTCGCCGGCTAGAGGAGGGTGATTTTTTTTGGGCGTTCAAGAACCGCACGTAGTGTCTTTTTGCGAAAATTTGTAAAGGCTGTCGGCGCAACGCGTTGATAAAAACATTGGAATCTTTTATTCTCCCACACAAGGTCGTAGTTGGCGAGAAGAATGGAAATGGCCAAGTAATAGGGAAAGGGTCACAATCATACGGGGGGCGATCGGGGGAGGATGAGATGCGCTGGAACGACCGGATTCGACTAGTTCGTGATCAATAATTTTTTCAATGGAAAAAGGGTGGACGGGAACCAGTTTTGTGCTATAGAAGCCTGTAGAAAGCAGCGTTTTTATAAATGTCGGTAAGAATTAGGGGGCGTGAAGGGGCCAAAATTGCTCAAATTCGAGAAATCAAACAAATGGCCGGGATAATATATCATTTTTACTATAGTTTGGGCTGGACCACATTTTTGCCACTAGCCCCCGCGGGGCACGTTTTTGTAGGTATCATTTCCGGTGTAGCCGTGGTGCCGCCTTAGCCAAATCGGAACATTGGCAGATCGGACGGGTTCTGGATGGTTCGCATCGGCATGTCGCTGCGTGACGCCCGATGCATCAGGGTTCGGCGTGCGCGGACGGCCGGCTGTGATTCCCGGGACTCCAGCTCGCGCTCGGCGTCTGCAATGGGGCTTGGTTTGATATATATTTTTATTTTCTCGGTATATATCATTTTCGTTTTATGGTATGGATCCTGATCCTGGCACTTGCCGATTCATTGGGATTTTAGGATTTCGCGCTCGAAATGTTTCGAAACAAGACCCCACTATTACCGATTTCGGAAATTTTTGAATTTAAGAAAATGCAATTCAGATCGATACTTTTCATCAATTTTGACTGCCGTCATCGGAACTCGACCGTCGTCGGAAACTGGCCCGCAAATGATGACTTTTCGGCAAATTAGGCCAAAACGGCGGCATGCTAATTGTGGAAACATGACGAAAAAGCGTATACAGGGTGTCCCAATAAAAAACACCCTCTCTATTGCTTGCAGAAGTATCGGAGCGAAATGATAATTACATCATTCGAAGCCCTTGAAACGGCGAGTTTGCAACCAGGTTTTTTATCTTCTTCAAACCAGGTTTTTATTTAACTACGCCATTTTACAAGCCATTTTGTAAAATTTTACCTCTCTTAAAGGTTGGATGCCACATAGCTAATTTGCCTCAAATTCCCCTACAAAAGACCGGAAGTAGCCGTTAATTAGATGCAGAGGCCGTTTCTTGTAATGTTTTTAAATACCTTGTAACCTACCGGATTTCAATAAAAACATGGTTTTGAAGATTTTGCAAACTCGCCGTTTCAAGGGCTTTCGAATGAGGTAACTATCATTCCTCTCCGATACTTCTGCGTTGAGTGAGAGGGGTGTTTTTTATTGGGACACCCTGTACTTTGGCATACCAACTTTTCCCCAAAAGCTATTTTTGCTTTGAAATACATCCACACAGTTTTATGAATCTAATCGCTGCTAAAATTCTCACGGCTGAACCGCTTTTGGCGATCAGTTTTTGCATCTAACCCCCGGGCTGGGGTCCAAAGGCAAACTCACAAGGGAAGGGCACGTGCACGACTGGAAATTCGGAAAACGCTCGCGGCTACCCCTAGGTTTTCGACTACGGCGATTCCGATGCGCTATTTAGAATTAGCCACCGAGGTCTGTAAAGCGAGATACAGCACTTCGGGAAAAGCGTGAATAATTTGCATGCGCGTAATCAGAAAGCTCTAACAAGGAACCACCCGAGGTCGAGGTGGCGTTTCGTTATGGGACCCAGCCCATTTTGTGCAGAATTTTTCGCTGATTCCGAATCCGCTGCTCATTTTTGCCAAATAGCTCATTTTAAAAAGTTATAGCGCTTCAAAGTTCCATTTTTTCGCAAATTTGTCAACTTCAAAGCCATTTATTTTGCATTTCCCAGCTGATTCATCAAACACGAATACTTAACTTTGCATAATTCTTGGATTTCCGATGGCAAAAAATGAAAATCGCGCTCTCTATACCCCATTATATAGGCCACCGGGACTTCCGGAGCATGCTAATTTCCTCCCTAACAAAGAGGGTCGCCGATTTTTAACAAAAACTTTAATTTACTGTCGAAAATCGTTGATTTTGTAAAATCTAACATGTGCAGTCATCTCAGGACCATCACGCACCTAACGACGTATCCATACATACCCTAAAATTCATCCCCTATCGAGGTATCCTCCGGACACCCTGACGGAAGTTGCATGCAAAGTGGCCACACACACACACACACAAACACTATTTTTTATACAGGGTGTCCCAAAAAAAGCCCCCTCTAGCGGCGCCCAGACGTGCCCGATTCTCGCCGTTTAGGTATCTATCGAAAGCTCTCTAGAAGGCGAGAAAACAAGGAGGAGTTCATTTTCTTTATTATGTATTTTTATTGGCGAATTTTACCTCCAAAAACCATGAAAACGGCAGATTTACATGAGATCTGCATACTAATTGCGAAATTCCTATTGAAAAGCTGCCTGTTTTTAGAAAACGTTGAATATCGGACGAATAAGAATAAATCTTAGAAAATGAAGCCCGCTTGTTTTCTCGCCTTTTCGCGGGCTTTCGAATGGTATAAAAATCATCCTGATCTGAGCTTCCCCGGACCGCTAGAGGGGGGTTTTTTGGGACACCCTGTATATATAGTAGGATTTGTTGGAAATCGAAAAAATCGACGATATGGACTCGGATTTTTGTATGGGAAATGGTGAAAAACAGGCTATTTCACTCTCCAGAAGTGATCGTCGATAAGCAGTAGCGCAGTAATCAAATATACCATTCGAGTCAGAAAAAAATTCTCTACAAGATAGGCTATTTAAAATGGAATGACATATTAAAACAAAAAGGTTGGGCATCGTGACAGATGACCGCCCGTGGGCTCAATATGATCTTAAGGGATGCCGACGGCATAGTACAATCGGTTACGCGCGGAAAAGGAAATGTCTCTGCGCCTCTCCCCTAGGCGCGCTCTCTCCCCTGTTGGCTACTTGCCGAATTTGTTGATGAGGGGGATCGACACATGCCGTCGGCAGCCCTTTAAAACCGCCGTAACTTTTAAATAGGGCTATTTGGCAAAAATTCAAAGCAGGTTCGGAATCAGCAAAAATTCTGCACAAAATGGGCTGGGTCCCATAACGAAACGCCACTTCGACCTTAGGTGGTTCCCTTGTAAGGTTTTATTAGGAGAATCAAAAAATTGACTGATTTGGGAGAATTACTTGATTTTCAGCGAAATTACTTGATTTTGTGCAAATTCGCAATGCAAATCAGGCAATCGTGCCGTGAACCCAGTAACCCAGCATGCGAACATGTCATAAAGTTCATTACAATCCGAAAAATGCCAGAATTCCAGAAAGCTATTGTTTGACTAAGTAAATCAAGTAAATCAAGTAATCTTACTTGGCTCTTTCTCGAGCGGAGTCAAATAATATTATTTTACTTGGTCATGCGCTCAGCCCCATCCAAATATAATATTGTGCTAGTGTATGCCAATAATCTTGATTGTTAATTGATTCTTAACATCTCTAGGTTAAAGTACCAAAGTTTTGTCGCCAAATGGAAATGCACACAATTCTTGCTCATGGTTAGATTACAGTTTACCCCCCCCAGCCGGTACCCAACTGTTGTATTTCGGCTCCCTGCTCATCCACAGTTCGTCTTGCTCAGGCGAGTATTTTGTTATACTTTGACACCTGTAGATGAACAGGAGCCCAGATACCGTCGGTGGGGGTGGGGTGTGGTGGGGGGTGGGGGGGGGGGTATCTGGAATCTCACCGTGGAAGGAGCCAAATTTTCCGTGTGATTCATATAACAAACTAAAACTATTTTTTAGCATTTTAAATAATTTTCAGACATGACAACAACATAAAAATAACAAAAATTTTCGAAAATTCTAGAGTATTAGGTCAAATAATTCTTGTCTAAAAGTGCAGAAATCCCTGCTAACTGGACAGCAAAAACTCTCAATAATTTTGGCTAAATTTAACCATATTTGAACTGAATTGGTGTATGTTCATTAACATACACCAATCGCAAAAACCCGGCGGATTTTCATGTGTGAATTTTCGGTCCAACTCGACCTTATTTTATGCAGAAAAAAACAATATTTTGGAAATTTTTTTCGCAAGTTGGAAAGTTGGTTGGTTTGTTTAGGTTCTGGACTGTTAGCGGGCGGGGGGGTGGAGGTACGTGCGTGCGACGCGCGCCACGCGTGGCAAGCTCCAAACGTCTCGCCGAAAACCCGATTCGGAATGCAAATTTGGGCACTGGACTCTTAGCTGGGGTGGGGTGGGCTTCGCTTTCCAGCTTAACAGCAGCCGGTACCCAACTGTTGTATCTCGGCTCCCTGCTCATCCACAGTTCCGTCTTGCTTAGGCGAGTATTTTGTTATACTTTACAACCCGTAGATGAACAGGGAGCCGAGATACGGTAGGTGGGGGTCGGGTGTGGTGGGGGGGGGGGGGTAAACTGCACTTAAACCTGATTATGTAGCTCTTTCTAACAAAAATCAAATTCTCCACTAGCTGATCCATTTCGAGAAATCGGGTGGATGATACGTTACGTTACGTATGGACGTATTGCGAAATAGGTCCATCGGAACGTCTCGGAATCTAACAATGTTTCTCAAGGCCAGTCTTCATGTGGAAAAGCAGCTACTATCGACCCTCTTTCTAGGAAAAAATCCCATTCTCCAATAGCTGATCGATTTCGAGAAACAAGTACATGATACGTTACGTTAAGTATGGACGTATTGCGAAATAGGTCCATCGGAACGTCTCGGAATCTAACAAGCCTTCTCAAGGCCAGCCTTCATGTGGAAAGGCAATTACTATCGACCCTCTCTAGGAAAAATCAAATTCTCCACTAGCTGGATCGATTCCCGAAAACGGGTGCACGATACGTTACCTTATGCTTGGACGTACTGCGAAATAGGTCCATCGGAACGTCTCGGAATCTAACAAGCCTTCTCAAGGCCAGTCTTCATGTGGAATAAGCAACTACTATCGACCCTCTTTCAGGAAAATCAAATTCTCCACTAGCTGATCGATTTCGAGGAAATCGGCTACATGATACGTTACGTTGTATGGACGTACTGGACGAAGTAGGGTCCATCGAAACGTCTCGGAATCTAACAAGCCTTCTCAAGGCCAGTCTTCGTAGTGGAAAAGCGACTACTATCGGAGAAGAAGACCCTCTTTCTAGGAAAAAAATCAAATTCTCCACTAGCTTATCGATTTCGAGAAATCGGCTACATGATACGCGGCTTCCTTACGTATGGACGTACTGCGAAATAGGTCCATCGGAACGTCTCGGAATCAACCAAGCCTCTCTCAAGGCCAGTCTTCATGTGTAAATGCAACTACCATCGACCCTCTTTCTAGGAAAATGGAAATTCTCCACTAGCTGATCGATTTCGAGAAATCGGCTACGCGACTACGTTACGATACGTATGGACGCATTGCGAAATAGGTCCATCGGAACGTCTCGGAATCTAACAAGCCTTCTCAAGGCCAGTCTTCATGTGGAAAAGCAACTACTATCGACCCTCTTTCTAGGGAAAAAATCAAATTCTCCACTAGCCAATCGATTTCGAGAAATCGGCTAGCATGATACGTTACCTTACGTATGGACGTACTGCGAAATAGGTCCATCGGAACGTCTCGGAATCTAACAAACCTTCTCAAGGCCAGTCTTCATGTGGAAGCAACCTTACTATCGACCCTCTTTCTAGGAAAAAATCAAATTCTCCCACTAGCTGATCGATTTCGGAGATCGGCTACATGATACGTTACGATACGTATGGACGCATTACGAAATAGGTCCATCGGAACGTCTCGGAATCTAACAAGCCTTCTCAAGGCCAGTCTTCATGTGGAAAAGCAACTACTATCGACCCTCTTTCTAGGAAAAAATCAAATTCTCCACTAGCTGATCGATTTCGAGAAATCGGCTACATGATACGTTACGTTACGTATGGACGTACTGCGAAATAGGTCCATCGGAACGTCTCGGACCTAACAAGCCTTCTCAAGGCCAGTCTTCATGTGGAAAAGCAACTACTATCGACCCTCTTTCTAGGGAAAAAAATCAAATTCCTCACTAGCTGATCGATTTCGAGAAATCGGCTACATGATACGTTACCTTACGTATGACTACTAGTATCGTTGGTTTTATGGCGCGTTTTTCGACAAGTGTTCTCTCCAATTTCTTTCTTTCACCTAGCAGCTGCACACCATGTTTTTTTACCAACCACGTTCACATTTTTATATCGGATATTTCTAATTAGCTTTTGCTACGACGCCCAATACGCGACATCATCAAGCATGCACAACGGGTGGGCGAAGGGCCCTACCGCTTCTTTCTTTCACCTCGCAGCTGCGCACCTCCAATATTGCGCTGCATTTTGCATGTGCTCTGCAATATTTCCACAATGTTGCAACACATTTCAGTTGTACCTTTCGAAACATGTCTCTGAATAGTTAAAGGCCACCCAAAGAGGGCACCTGCCACCAGGCAACCGACCTAACACTGCAAAGACTTAAAAAATGCAAGAACCCACCCGTAGAACGTGCTACAAAGTACAAAGGTTTACATATGCAAAAGCTACCTCCCAACAACGACAACTTCCGAAAGACCAAAACTACGAGCCTGCGCCAAAAACTTTAGACCAAAAAAACGAGATACTGAAAAAAATTCCAGGGTTGAGACGGCTTCCGACGTGAAATTTTCCCCTGCTCTTTTGTAAGCCCAAAAGAAGGCGTTACTTTTCGCGAAACCGCCCATATCCAGACGAGAAACTGGAAGGAGGAGCCATAGGGTAAACCCGCCTTTTACTATGCCTTCTCTGGACCCTCCTGATGAGACAGAGAGGAGGGGGCGGATTACCTTAGAACAAAGCCCGCCTTTTACTATGACTTCTCTGGACCATCCAGACGAGAAAGGGAAAGGGGCGTGGTACCGTATCTTAAGGACCGCCCTTTACTATCGTTGCTCTGACACATCCGGTCAAGAAAATGAAAGTCACGCCCCCCTCAAAAAGTATTTAAGGAGCTAGATCATGGACGACTTCATAGCCAGCAATCCTAACTATTCGCATTCTATTTTTTTCTTTGCATTCATGGCCATACCTTGCGCTCTCAAAATTACTAGCGAATTTGATGAATCAACAGAAGAATGGGCCATGTCAGGATTTGTAAACTTGGAAGATCATCTCAAAGCGGTTTACTCACTCGAAGACTTCCAGCGATTTTGGGAAATAAGAACTAAAGCTTTTTTTAATGCAGCCCGTCACTTGTTATTGTGCTTTATGGAAACTATCGATTGTAAACGTAACTACAAACACATGAAAGATATTGCATTTCATTGCGCAATAGTTATGACATGTTTCAATAAGCAAAAAAAATATCCTGCCGTCCTAGAAAACGTTAAATTTGACGAAACGAATTTTAGGGAACTTTTGCGTCGTTTAGAAGCCTCTCTTAATCACTATGGGATGGTTGCACGACATCCACACCTTTATTCAAACAGCGTTAAATTGCGTATATTCATACCAGATCCGACAAATAACCCGAAAAAAAAATGATTGCTTTTTCCGATGTCTTTTTTTTGCTCGATTTTCATTGCTTTTCCCGATTGTGATTGCATTTCATTAAATAAAAAAATTTAGATAGTGATGTTCGACAACTATCTATGGAAACCTTTGAAGAGCATGTACCAATGCAGTCAGAACAACTATCTCTTCAAATTTAACACCTACTTCTCAACCCTATATTTTCTAATATTTGTTGCATCTCTATCTAAACAGGTCTCTTCTTCGTACATCGAGTGCGCATTCCCTGCAGAGTTCTCGCCTAGCTGGGAAAAATATGCCAAAGAAGCGTGCCTACTTAAATCTATGATACCGAATCCAAAAGGTGATATGTATTACACCAAGGAAACTGAACGCCGATATTCCACTATTGAGCGATATCTCTATCTGCTCTACATCACACCTCTCATTATTGTCTTGCACTTCATTCCTTTAATGTTTAATAATGCCCTAAAAACTAGCAAGCACAGGGATAACAAAAAACTAAAGTTCGCGGCGGCGCTTTCAACCATTGTGCCACCTCTACTGGTCTTGGGGTTCCTGCTCAATTTCTTAAGCTGCCAGAATTTTTGCTGGCTAAAATTTAGAAATGAAATTTTATTTCCTGTCGAAGTGCTGTGCACAATTAGGATAGACACCCTATTTATACCACATAACTACGACTTGCAATGTGTATTACCCCAGAATATAATCTATGATAATATTTATAGAATGTGCCTCTATATTTCCTTGATTCAAAATGTTGTTCATTTGCTCATCGTGCCCTATTACCTGGTGAAACTGTACAAGAGCGAATATCTCCATAAGAAGTGTTCTCCCATGAAGAATTTACGTGTTGAAGAATAAATATTTACAGATGGCCGCCGACAACACGCAGCAGCCCGATACTCAACAGGTGAAAACCGAAATGGACGTGATCGATGTTTTTGACGACAACTCGTCAACATCCGAAGATCTGGAACCGCGGCATGGGCAAGAGAATGTCGAAAAAACCTTTACTACCCCCAACTGACCCAAAACCGAAACTTCACGTAGATGCCGCAACCCAAACTCCAGACTTTCTCCAAACCTATACCGAACCCATACCCTATCGCGAGAATCATTCAAATGTAGATCTTTCAAACCAAACCCAAGGACATCCAAGGGTGCACTGGGTCGAAGAATATACAAACTGCAGTCATGGATATAGAACTTTTACTGAACCCATCTATTATTGTAGAGAGATGTCCAATAACGATGGTAGATGCAAACTCACCGTGGTCGAATACGACGAACACGGAAGAGTGATACGTGAAACTAAATATCCCCATCTAGTCCAGTGCAACTATCAAGAAAACCCCTACGCCTATCCCTACAACATGTAAAGACATATGTGATTTTTTTCGATAGCATACCTAAATGTTTTCCATATGTGTGTTATTTGATGTGGACTTCAGAATAAAATTTTTTATAGGTAGAAACCTAAATGCAGCTTGTAGACTACTCACCCAGCCCCTCACCGCCACCAACAACAGCGAAACCAAAAAGTCAACGTACGAAAGCAAAGGTACGGGAATTTAAAAAATAAAATTACGAAAGGAACAAAGATTAAGACCACCGAAATCATCGACCTGGACGAATATGTGACAACAATCAACGATGAGATTTACGACGAGGATTTCCAGCAGCAAGAAGGTTTCGGTCGTCAATGGGAGCTAATACCTAGAGAAACCGAAAAAGAACATCTAGATGCTAAAATAAATGGCGATATGTACCAGATCTCTGATTTTGTCAAAACTAAACATAAAAACCTCAATGCTTATACTTATGAGAAATCTATAATGTTCAATGAACTTGAAGGTAAGATTGAAATCGGATACCTAGAAAAACTGACGCAACACGCGATAGATCAGATTCTAGACGACTACGCAAAAGAGGTGAGGCTAAAGAAAGGCGAACTCGAAAAGATACGATTTCGCGTAGCTCTCGAACATCGCTCAATGCATGAGTCTGGAAAAAAAGGTTGTTACCTACCACCGAGAACCCGTAAGACAAACGATAGCCATGCATTGTTTGCAACGTTTGAAGCGATGGTGCAGAGCAATGAGAGCTATACCCTCGATGAAAATATGAAAATAGTGATAACTTTAATGCCTCATTCGAAGCTCTACGCAGGAGGTGCAAGACGCAACCTTTCAAAACAAGTTTTTCAAGAACCACCGACACCCGACAATAATTGCCTGCTACGTTCCTTAGTCCGCGCTATAGCGAACGAAAAATATATCCTTGCCAGAAACAAAACGAAAGGGAAGACAACAACCTTATTGAAAATGGAATTGGCACTCCTATGTAGCTCGTATCAATATGCGAATATGAAGGCCGAGAATTTAGGTTTAGAAAGTATTCCAAAGTATAAAAGCAAAAAAGGTAGAGCGATGTCGATTGTCGAGGTCCAGCAAGTACAAAATTACCTCAAAGATGCATATCGAATAGCTGTCTATGACAATAACGGAAAGCTGATTTTTTCCACAAAAAATCCCGACACCAAGTTACCAATTCTTAGGTTGATATATAGCGAAGGACACTACGAAACATTTTTCTCATTGCAAGGTGCTTTTAACGGACGAGAAAGGGTCAAGCTAGAATACCAATGTCCTAGGTGCTTGATTATCACCTCAAACAAAGCCAGCCACACCACGTGCATTTTTTCGTGCAGATACTGCCGTACAGCACCGAAGCGTTGCAGACTAGAAGATTCAACACAAACGTGTCTAAACTGCTACATAACGTTCCCGAATCGCACATGTTACCAGAATCACCTTGAAAAAGGTAAATGCAAGGCCGTGCTCTATAGATGCCTAGGATGCGATCAGGAACTATTTGAAAGATACCAACGTAGAATAGAGCATAAATGTAACGTGTTTTATTGCGCAAAATGCCGAGAGATGAAAGAGCAGGGGCATAGCTGCAGATGGGAAAAAGTTGGCGAACAAAAACTCTTAACAGCTCTTAAGAAAACGAAGAAATTTAAATTTCTATTCTTTGATTTCGAAACAGAAGCTGTAAAACATGGCCCTCAAGGTGAGCTGATATGGTTACCTGAACAGCATGTAAACTATGCAAGCGTTCTAAATGTATGTCAAAAATGCTGCCCCGAGGAGTTTTTACCGAACAATACAAAGCCTTCAAATCACAAGGGTGTAGGCTATTGCAATACATGTAGAATGAACGACGTGATGCTATGGAAACCTAGACCTGGCGATGGTCCCGAAGATTTACTAGAAAGGTTTTGCACATGGCTCTTCTTCTCCCCGGAAAATGACCGGAGAATATGCATTGCGCAGAATGGTGGTTCTTTCGATACACATTGGATATTAAAGATGCTCTTGAAATTTAAGATAATACCAAAGGTGATATTCAGTGGACAACGAATTCTAAGACTCGAGGTCACAAGAGATCGCTCAGAAATGCTGCGCAGTATTAGAAAACGTAAGCGCGACGGTACTTTTGTTGATAGTTCATACGAATGGTCCCCGGAGAATACGATTTCAAAGAGAAATGCCAAGGTTAACCGACTCGTATTCTTGGATAGCCGCAATTTTGCCAGCATACCCCTCAAATCATATGCGACAACTTTTGAGCTGACAACAAAGTTAGTTGATTCGGCCTTCTATTCCCGAGGCCAGAAGATCAGAAAAAATCCGATAAATGGCCACTACCCATCTACTTTGGATCCGAGACAATGTCCACAAAAGAAAGACATGAACTAGAAAAGTTTATACAAGATAAAAAAGACTCAGGTACACCCTTCAATTGGGAGGATAGGGAATATGAGCACTAGAGCTGACACGTTGGTCCTAGCCCAAGGAATGCTAAAATTTCGAAAGTTTTATGTGGAAATGGCAAAATTTGACCCTTTACAACAAGAAACAACTCTGGCTTCCACCTGCCTGGCCACGTTTCGACACCTGTTTCATAACGAAGAATACCCCGTGTGCAATATACCCGAACGCGGCTTACAGCAAGTGTATAGTAAACTTTCACAAAAATATCTGGCATGGCATGAAAAACAACTAGGTGTAAAAATCCAACGTGCAACCTATGGAGGTGAAAAGGTTGTCAAGACAAAGACGGGACATACTTATCGACTAGACGGTTACTATGTTGACGACCAAGGGAGACAGCACGCCGTTGAAGTTAATGGGTGCGTCTACCACGGACACACATGCATTCACGATCGCGAACTTGAGAGTCCATTCAATGGAAAAACAATGGAATGTTTATATGAAGAGACAATTAATCGACAAGCGGACCTTGAGCAAGAAGATTTTATAGTCCACGCAGTATGGGAGTGCGAGATCAAAAACCTACAAAAGCAAGACCGGAATATGCACACCTTTATGAAAAATTACGAAGTGGTCGGGAACCTGAAACCTAGGAAAGCTTTTAAAGGTGGTAGAGTTCAGACTTTTGCCATGGCACCTCAACTGAAAGAAGACGAATACATAGCCTTCTATGATTTCTGTAGTCTATACGCTGCGATAGGTTCTTTCTGTGCTTTTCCTATAGGGGAACCCACGCTAATATACCCGGAACCAGGCGATAATGACCAACAAGTCGACAAAGGTTCGCTACAGCCGATTTTGAAGCATAAAGGTCTTTACTATTGCACCGTACTACCCCCGCAAAATATAAAAATTGCCGTCCTACCAACAAGATTCAAACATCAAATGATCTACACCTTGTGCTACACGTGCATGGTGGAAAGATGTGAAAATGGCATGAACATAGGCTACAAACCGTGTAGGCACACAATTAAACAACGGTGTCTACGTGACGTTTATACATCGTTTGAGCTGGAGTTGGGTCTAGAGAATGGATATACAATACAACAAATTCACGAGATCTGGGCGTGGGATCGATGGACGCAAGATGATCCGAAATGGGAAATTATACCCGAAGGAGGCCTTTTTGCCAACTATATGAAGGTATTTTTTAAACAGAAATACGAAGCTAGCGGATGGCCTGCAGATGTTGAGACAGAAGAGCAAAGAGAGAGGTTTCTCACAAAATTTAAATACCATCACGGTATAGAGCTTGACCCTAAAGCCTTAGAGAAACCGAACAAAGGAAAACGCTACATCGCCAAACAAGCTCTAGTGTCCTTATGGGGTAGAACAGGTCTCCGGGCCGAAAGGGTGGAGGTTACGTTTGCTAAAGACGATGAGACGGTCAGCAAACTATGGAACGATCCAACAATAGAAGTGAATTATGATAAAATATTTGACGACATAGGGGTGTGGGTCATAACGCATAAAAAACGTAAAGAATGGGTTCATTCCGCATCATTTTCCAGTCTCCCAATAGCTATATTGACCACCTCATATGGGAGAATCCGTCTAACCCGATGTTTGCTGGAAATAGGGTCGGAGAAAATCCTCTACGCAGACACCGATAGCATCATGTTCATCCGCAAAGATAACGATGCACACATTGAAAATTTTCTAAACAAGACAGCCGGCGAGAATTTAGGGCAATTGCAAAATGAGGTGGATCCCAAGTATCGGATAAAAAAAATTTGTTTCGGGCGGCTGTAAACAATATGCATATCGTGCGGTGTATCAAGGAAATGACAAAGAAGATAGTTATGATGTGGTGAAAATAAGAGGTATAACCCAGAACTCCAGTAACAAAAACTTGGCAACATTGGAAAATATTGAAAAACAGATTGAACTGTTAATCGAAGGTGATACCACGGCTCCTCTAAATTTTACGAAGCCACAGATTCGGAAAAAATTTGGAACGGTCGGTACAGAACTACAAACAAAAAGATACATGGCTAGACTAACAGCAGGGCAAATCTTGCCCGACACGCGCGTCATCCCCTTCGGCTACATGGAACAACAACAAAAAACAAAACACAAAGCGATGACTGACAAACACAGACCGAAACCTCCCGCGCAGATTGTTTATATTTTTTCTTCATGGCAATGAATTATTTTTTATTCCTGCTATTTTGTACGTTAGGAACTTCAAACTACGTTTTTCAAAGCGATGCTATGAGCGACTACTACTGGTCGGAAAGCCAACAATGCGTTCCGGAATGCAAACCACCTAAAATATGCATAGCGATCTATGGGTATACATCTTCTTTTTTGTCTAACGCTTTTTCCAGGTTTGAGAAACCGACTCTATGTGTATGCCCGGCTTTCATCACAGGTGTTTTTGAATGCGATGGCACATCATCGCACGTGTGGTTACCCTATACCATAGCTGCCGGACACTTATTCATCGCTGCCTATCTAATCGGTGGCCTCAAAGAGCACGTGAAAGCTTTGTAATGCCGGTTAGCCTCGGCGCCGATCATGCATATTCCCACGAAGTCAGAATCCCTAAATGGGCCTCTGACAGATACAGCACTTCCGAAAATGACAATTTGCATCCGAAAATTAGCATTGGCGATAGGCTGATGAGGCTCACCCAACACTATGGAATCACCAGTTGAATGGCCGAGTGGTAAGCAACTCGCTTGATAAGATGCTGACGGGGGTCTTGAATCTGCTCACGATTTTTATTTGCTTTTTGACCGGAACTTCTCCGTCTAACTCCAAGTTTTGGCCACTTTTTTCGAAAATTCGTTCTCTTTCTAAAACGTCCAAAAGCATTAGCAAAGCCAATAAAATGAAAAAAATTCCACACAAGTAAATCATAGAGGCCCTTCGGTAAAAAAAAAACTGAATGGGCTGGAGGCTTCTGGGGAGTAATCAGCCTAGCTATAACCAAATTTTGCTTATAGTAAAATCAAAACTTGGAGTTGGGCGGAAAGTTCATCAAAAGCAAAGTAAAATTCGTGAGTTGATTCGGAACCTCGTCAGCATCCTATTAAGTGAGTCGCTATCACCGGCCATTCGACTGGTAATCCACATGGTATTTCATAAACCACGCCATAATTTTCGGATGCAAATCATCATTTTCCGGAAGTGCTGTATCTCTGTCCAGAGGCCCATTTAGGAAATTCTGACTAGAGGGTTGGAATCGCCATAGTCGAAAACCTGAGGGTAGCCGCAAGCGTTTTTTTGTACTCACTGTGTTGAATTGTTCCTTGTTGAGGAGAAATCAACATTAAAGGGGCAAAGGATGGGGTAAAGGTGGTTCGGAACCGGTGCATGGGGTTTAACTAACAATCGAGAAAGGTATTAAGCTTGACACAGAATAGTTTAAAGATTATAAAACAAGCAGTTAGAGCTGAAATAAGCCCTAGGATTGCGTAAATTATGTTTGTGGCCATGTCCGAGAGGTTGTATAGGAGCATCGACGGGGGTGTTTCTTCGAGTTTTGGAAGGGCGATCTCGGCGTGCGTAGGCTTAGTCGTAGTTGTCGTAGTTTCGAGAGACGGCACGAGCGAGATTTGGCCTCTTTCTGCGATCTCCACATCTTCAGCGGGCACGGATTGATCTATAAAAATCGCATTTTTTCAGGAAGTCTACTAAACACGTGCTGGCGACAAAGGAAACGTAGACGTACCGTACGTGGCGCAAATGTAGAACCCGTCGATGAAGTCGCACTCCACGGTACGCCGGCACACGTGTCGACAAACCTTTAAATAATATTTATTTTTGAATAAATATTTTTGAATATACCGTCGCTGGCACACGGGTTTGAATACAAACTATCAGGAAGAGAAATATGAAGGGGGACCTCATGACGAGACAGAGGGAGGTTATTTAAGTGTTCGTTACACATTTCTGTCACAAATAACTTATTCAACATGCAACTGGATGCAAAATATTTTAAATTTCGACATCCATGCTCCATTTTTATTTTTTGCCAATCCCTAGGGGGTAAAACAACGTGGACGGCCAAGTTCATAAAATATATTGACGATATTGTTGAGCATGCGGGTGACATTCAAGAAATCTACTATTTCACCGGTTCTAAACAAAATATTGAAAATACGATTGAAAATAGACAACGAAAACTACATGTAATCGAAGGACCACCGACAGATGAACAATTGGAAACTCTGGAAAATGCACTAGTCATACTAGACGACCTCATGCTTTCAATGAACGAACAGACCATGTCCGCGCTAACGTCTAAAATAACACACCACCAAAAAATGCACACTACTCTATTTAAGTCAAGATGCCTTTCGTACTCGTCGAACTTCACGCATCAACGCTAATTATATCGTATTACTACGTTCCGTTTCTGATTTGATGCAAGCACGTCAAATAGGTCTACAATGCTTCCCAAACCAGTTCAAGTACTTTTGGGATAGCTACATGGATGCTACAGCTAGCCCCTACCAATATCTGGTTATCAATTGTCACCCGAGTTTGGTAAACCGCAACGAACGTCTCGTGACTGACATTTTTCCAGATAAAAGACAGGTTTTTTACCTTCCGCGTTAGTTTAACGCTAAAGCAAGATGTATTTGGGTTCTTTAACAGTTCAGGGTAAAATCCTGAAAAAAAATTGGCATAACAAAGAACCCCAAGTTGTTAATAACGAAAGCCACAGAAGCGGAAATACGCACTATTATAGAATTTATCTTCAACTTAACCAAAGGTAAGGTACCCCTATATAAGTACGAGCAAAAACGTTTGAAAAAACATCTGCCTATACTACTGAAATTGGCATCGCTGCGTAATTACGAGGAAGCACGCAAGTATCTGAAAATACACTGCAATACTCTGAAATTGGTGGTCAAACCCGCTTTGGCATTGCTGCAATGAGCACCAAAAGTTTTCAAAAAATGATGCTGGTGCCCTACCGGGAGAAAGAGACGACATTGCAAACAGGTGAAGGTATAAACCCAAGTATCCGGGAACAAACAATCGAACAAGCCCACGAAACAGAAGATGCAATGAAAAAAATATTGCACAGCACACTGCCTGAAGACTTGAAAATGCAGCTATATAATAAATTTGTTAACTTTCTTAGCGAGCTGACGCACGAGTTACGGTATCCTTTTTATTCGAGACCGGAAACATCTATTGTTAATGAACAAAAGACAAAACCTGACGTGCCCAGCGTAAAATCCGTGAAAAGGCGAAAACCAATCCGACAAAATACAAAACCTCCAAATCGCTACGAAAAAGCCTTTAAATTGATGTCTAAACACATCAAGAAAGACGATAAGAACCGGGTCCTTAACGAAGACGGGGAGGTGATAGAAGGCAGCAACTTGTTTGACATTGCAAGAGTTGCAGCTAGCGATACTTCACATCCGCAACCTGCAGGCTACGACGTGGTCTATAAACAGTTGACCGAGAAAGCACCAAGGCTAACAAAAACTTTAGTCAAGCAACCCGAAAAACGACCGCTTGAACGGATACGTGAGCTACAACAAGATTTACTTCGTCGTCAAAAGTTAAGACATTGGACGGGTGACAATGAAGAACAAACAGGTGCAGGTCGGGGAAAAAAGCTTTAAAGTCGTCAGCTATCGTTAAAATTTTGGATCGTCTCTTTACAAACGTCGAATCTCCCATAGCTTTTACATCACGCGTGAATTTGATTCGCGAAGCAGCGAAGCAAGGTATTTCTAAAGAACAGGTTGACACGTACCTGCAAAAGAAAAACTCGTATATCTTGCATCGGAAGGTTTTGCACAAGTTTCCACGTAAAAAGTTCCGCGGTACGAGCTGGAATAGCCATCATGTCGCCGACTTGGCCGATTTTCAGAAGTTGAAACAGTACAACGATGGACAGCGTTACATTTTGGTCGTTGTCGATTTGTTTTCCCGTAAAACATATGCGAAACCTTTGCTAAACAAAAAACCGCAGAGTGTCAAGCGTAGATTAGAGCAGATTTATCGCGAAATTGGAGATCCCCCATACTACCTTACCACAGACCAAGGGCTCGAATTTACCGGAGCACCAATGAAAAAATTTCTCAAGGACCATGAGATTCGCCATATACTTACGTCAGGCGTGTCCAAAGCAGCGCCGGCTGAGCGCAAGATCAGAGATCTCAAATCCCGCATTTATAGATATTTTACCGAGAAAAATACATACAAATGGGTTGACATACTACAAAATGTCGTTGAAGCTATCAATAACTCACCAACGGAACCTCTGAAGGGTCTCACACCGAATCAGATGAAAAGAGATACCTATATACCCATAGACGACAAAATAAAGGCTAGAAAAGCAGAACCCCCTCTGAAAGTTGGTGATCATGTTGTCGTCAAGAAAGAACAGGTGGTGTTCAGAAAATCATACAAGGGAACTTTCGCTGCAGACGTTTACCGTATCGAGCGGTTGGTACGCACGAAAAGCTTTAGTGGACCTCTGTTCTATCTGATAACGTTACAGGGTAAACACCTGCGACGGGTTTACTACAAGGAAGAGCTGCAAAAAGTAAGAAAACCGAAGACCTATAATGTGGAGAAAATTCTGGATACAAAAAAGGTTGACCGCGAACCACACACACTGATCAAGTATCACCAGCTACCAGCCGTATATAATGCATGGGTACCGGATAAGTCGCTTATACGACACGTCGAACCATGATAATGGAAGAGGGACTTTCAAGCGGTTCAAGCAGGCTATCCCGCTTTGCTAACAATCAAACCTTAGTCAGAGCGCGGGTAGCCCTAATTTTTCTGATTGTCCTTACATGTCTTATAAACGTGACAATAGCGCATATAAAGGGCGGTGAACTATCAGTTTGGTTAAGCGCCACGCTTTCGGTTGCCTGTCTCCTGGTACCTTCACCCCTAAAAAGTAAAAATAAGCCATGAGTGATGACATTTATGTAACGCTGGTAGGTCCTTCGCGTCGCGATGGCGAAGGTTCCACGTTTGTCAATCGCCTAGCCCAGGAAATTAACCTATATCAACCGACTGGTCGTCAAGGTTATTGGACATGCGCCCTTGTCCGATTCAACGTTTCCACATCTTGGGACCAAATTTCAGAGGCTCAAAAACTACGTCTAACTACCAAAGATGGAAAAGAAAATAATTTTTGGCTGGCGCAAGGTACTTATGCAACCCCCGAAAAATTGATTGATGCGCTTAACGTCTGTTTTGGCGGTTCATTGAAGCGTAAGAGAGATTTAATACGGCAAAACACTGCCGCTGAGGGTAGCGTCTTTCCAAAGATTGCACCTATCGGAGCCCCAAAAGAGGTAGCTGAGACACACCAAACCCCAAAAACGTCTGAAGGTACTTCTCTTACAAATGAAACACCACCTGGAGTACCGAAACCTGCTGTGACAATCTCCGGTTCCGTGCAAACTGCTGCTCCCAACAACACCACCACACCTTCTGCGAAGACCACCACGTCTTCTGCAAAGACCACCACGTCTTCTGCGAAGACCACCACGCCTTCTGCGAACACCACCACGTCTTCTGCGAACACCACCACGTCTTCTGCGAACACCACCACGTCTTCTGCGAACGCCACCACGTCTTCTGCGAAGACCACCACGCCTTCTGCGAACACCTCTACAGCAGGTACCACCCCATCTACAGGGTCCAACGTACCAGGCGTCACTTCTACCGGCACTGCAGGTAGCACTGAAAGAGTGCTCCCGCGTGTCGTGCCTGCCAACATTCCAACTGTTTTTAAACCGAACGTTCCTCCAGTATCGGTGCCTGCGATTCAACCAGTTGCCCCTGCTCTACCAGAGAATAGCACTTCCCGTCAGCTCTATGACAATGCGTTGGAAAAGCACGGTGTGGCGTTCCGATACGACGAAAACCGGGGTAGGGCTTGGGTTGAGATAGATCAGACAAAAGTCGAAAAGCTATTACTTCCCAAGCTCCTTTGGCAAATCCTGGGGTTTGAGTATATGACAGTCAAGGCCAGTCGCTACGCCAAATACATCATGGACATGCAAGCAAATTGTCACAACTTGTCCGTCTATTGCAATGTGGTTGAACCTCAACTGGTGGGAGAAACATACCGGGAGTTGCTACGCACCATACCTGTCGATCAGGGTTGGGGCAAAACGTTTAGCAAGTCGTTTAACCCTCCGACATATCGTCCGGTACGCCAAGGCTGTTTCAAAGATATAACACTTCGGATTGCCGACGACCAGGACCGCGACATTAACTTTAACTATGGAAAATGCATCGCCACGTTGCACTTTAAAAGGGTCTACTAGAGCCCGAAGGTTCATTCGTAAGATTACGGTCCCACAACGTCATGGAATACCATTCTGCACCACGTCAATTTGACTGGTCTTTTGCCAGCGATAACGTCCAGGTGGGTTATGGCAAACCGCACCAACCACCTCGAAATTTAAAAAAGTACTTGCCACTCGGTCGTGGCCGTTTCCCTGTCCAAGGACAGGGAAAAAACACGTTCGCGGTCGGGTCCCCCCAAGTAGGGACCCCCCAAGTAGGGACCCCCCAAGTAGGGTTCCCCCAAGTAGGTAACCCCCCAAACCCATTTGGGGTAGGGGCCAAAAGACGGGCCTCTAAGGCCCGAAAACTCAAAGTAGGGACCCCCAAAAAGGGAGGGGTTCGGGCTTCTAAAGCCCGAAAGGTTTCGCAGCGTCGCAAGTCCAAAAAAAGTTCGAAACGTGCCTCGCTCTCTGCTTCTCTACCACCTCTCCGCATGCTGGGAGAGGGCGCAGCGGGTACAAAAAGAGGTAGAAAGCGCAAACACGTCATTTTGACAACGGTACCGCCGAAACGCAAGCATGGACAACCCTAAAACCTTGGACGCACACCCTGAATTTCTTTTTTCCAATGAATTGTCATTGTTCGAACCTATCCAACATGTCGTTGGCGTTCAGGCAATGCGTTATCGTAGCATAGCCCCCGAAAATAGCACCCTAACCCAGACAGGTCCAATTTCCTTCCGTATCATGAAAGAGCCGCACTATATTTCACTGGCACGAAGTGATGTCACCATGACTTTGAGTCTGGTGGACGGTGAAAATAAAGGGTACGAGCATCACCTCTTTGAAAAAGACTCTGCTGGAAAAACGGTCGAAGAGAAAGATGCCACCGGCAAGATCAGGAAACGCGTCATCGAAAAGGATAAATGCGCACCCATTCAACTAGCCGCAAAAGCTTTCTGGAAGCAAATTACCGTCAACATTAATGGAAACCAGGTGGAAAACACGGGCGATCTGTATCCCTATCGGGCTTTCCTCAACACTGAATTCATGTCTGACAACGCAGTCAAGAAATATAATTATGGACACGTGCAATGCTATAGCGATCTCGAAAGCGGCATTGAAGACAAGTCGAACGACGGTTTCGAAGATCTCTCTACCATGTTCATGAAAGGTCGTAAGGTTCGGGTTAATAGCCCACTAGACCTCAACATTGCCACCTCAAACAAGCTTATGCTCAACAATACGGACATTCAAATTACGCTGCATCGTCAAAACGACCAGTTCTTGATTCGCGCGTACGACTCTGACAAGACGGATTGGCGTTTCGTGATCCATGACATTCGACTCGTGCTTGCCGAGTACCAGTTGTACCCTTCGGCTGCCGCCTCCATCGAGCGTTCGCTGGCCAGCGGTAAAAAAGCAGTCTACCCGATGAGGAGCTACCAAACCAAGGCCTACTACATTCCCCAAGGTCAACTGAAGCTACCCGAGATGCAGCTGTTCAATTCCAATCAGATACCACGCCGTATTTTTGTGGGTTTGGTGAAAAACGATGCGTTTACGGGGTCTTTGAAAACGGATCCTTGGCGTTTCAACAACTACGACCTTCGCAACATTCAAATACGATTTGCCGGAAATACGGTACCTTCAAAAGCATGGAACCTCGACTGGAACATGGAAAACGGCTTTGGCTACACGGAAAGCTATACCGCCATGCTTGAAGGGACCGGTATGGCGGCTAGCAATCGAACCAACGGTATCGACCCCGACACTTTTGCCGACTCGCGTTGCGTGCACGTCTTTGAGCTGTTGCCGGAGGCAGACGGCGGCGTCGAGAGTTTTGACATGGCAGTGTCGGGCCAGTGCACTCTGGACCTTGAGTTTGGGACGCCGACACCTGCCGGTGGTTTGATGTGTATCGTCCACGCCGAGTTTATGAATAAATTGTCAATTGACCACACGCGCCAGGCACAAACGTTGGCTATTTAAAAAAAATGAACGTTGGTCAACTACACAATCTGCTCTCTCGCAACACTTTGACACGTCACCTACACGTCGGTGTGTTTGCCAAAGATACACTTCCTACTTGGTCGCGTGGCCATGGTATTCTCATCGTCAATCTAGACAATCAAGACCAGGTTGGTAGCCACTGGGTTGCCATCTGCGGACGTCAAGGTCTAGGATATTACTATGATCCTTTGGGAAAACCACCGCCAGGCCCTATCAAACAATGGTTGAACGATAATTTTTACAAAGTATTGCACAACGATGTGCAACACCAACGTCTGGGTAGTAGAATTTGCGGTCCCTACGCACTATTGTTTTTGCACCTGATGGCCACCGGTATCTCTTTCTACGATGCAATACGTCACATCGAGACGATCAACTCTGACGAACGCCAAATACTTATGAGCGTCCGCTCCAGATATGCCACCGGTCGTTGACTACGTGTTTTTCTTTAAAACTCCTCCCTCTACAATCTCTATAAAAGTCGGCGTGTTTCTGCACCTTCGTCATTCGCGCGTTTGTCACGCTAGCATCCGGTCGCATGGAGCCTTCGGTTCAGCCTACCGTAGGCTCTCAGAAGTCTCTTCTACACATGTGCCCCTGCTGCAAGAAGAACTTTACGACGCGTTCCAATCTCACGCGTCACCAGCGTTCCAGCTGTAAGCAACGGAGCGTTCAGAAGTCCGACAATGCGCCACCCGAGGGTCTCCACTTCAACGAAGAGTTCAAGCCTGACGTTCCGACTTTGAAGATGCAACAGAAGCCGTTCGCGCCAGATGTGCCGACCCAAAAAGCTCAACCCCTTTTCCAATTGTTGTTTTTTCTTGATCCCATTAATCGTGTTGTCTCTGCTGATCTTTGCAGCTTTACCTCTCAACCCTAACTGTTTTTTTCTGTGCGAATAAATATTTTTTTAAAAATTTATTGTTCAAAAAAAATGCAGAACACAACACACAGGCACACACATTTTTAATTTCCGACATCAAGGTTGTTGAGTTTCAGCTGGCATTGCTTCCATGTTGTTGTCTTCCTCTGCCTGGAAAAAATTTTATTTTCTTGAGTGTCTTTTTTTTATGGCTTACCATCGGGTCTGGGATATAAGAGTAGTGCGTGGTGGTGTCGTTGACAAAGCTGTTGACCTTGTTCGTCATAAATCTGCATCGTGAGCACATGTGGAAGGAATAGACGTACGGATGTGGTTTGAAGCTCCTAGATGTGTATTTGGATTGCATTTAATTAATATTATTTTACCCAGACTTCAATTTGCAATAACCACACTGCTTGACGTTATACCATGCGTCGACGTTCTCCTTTTGCGCTGGGTAGCCGCCCGAGTCACGTTGAACCGTCGCATCCACCTTCACCTTCTTCTTCATACCTAAAAAACATAAAAAGGCTTTTTCTCAATAGTTTATCACCTTTCTGCTTGGTCTCCATGTCGGAATTGTTGTTGTTGGTGTAGTTGTTGGAGGAACCGGCCATCTCGATGTCTTTTCTGTAAGTTTATTACATTTTTCAAGGTCCGAAAAAATAGTACTGTAAAAAAACATATAGCATCGAATGTATGAAAAAACGGAATTTTGTGTGACTTCTTGGCACTCAGAACTTTTTAAATAGGCTTACGGGTGGGCGTGTCATTGTCTCCTTCTGCTTGCGTGCTTCCAGATACTCAATCATTCAAATTACACCACGGAGCGTAACTCCGAAATTTTTCAGAGAAACTATAGAGACCTGAGAGTTGTGCTTTCCACGTCTTCTTGATGAGTTTTCCGAGAAGCCCCAGAAAAAAAGGCGTGTCTTTCGTATATACTCCTCCTTCTAACTCTCGGTTCGAGGTAACAGAGATGCCATACAAAAAGGCGGTATTTGTATTCAGGCTCCTCCTTCTAACTCTTAGCTCGAGAGCAACAGAGATGCCATACAAAGGCGGGACTTGTATTCAGGTTCCTCCTTCTAACTCTCGGTTCGAGGCAACAGAGATGCCATACAAAAAAGGCGGGACTTGTATTCAGGTTCCTCCTTCTAACTCTCGGTTCGAGGCAACAGATGCCATTACAAAAGGCGGGACTTGTATTGGTTCCCCTTCTAACTTCCCGGTTCGAGGCAACAGAGATGCCATACAAAAAGGCGGGACTTGTATTCAGGTTCCTCCATCTACAACTCCTCGGTTCGAGGCAACAGAGATGCCATACAAAAAAGGCGGGACTTGTATTCAGGTTCCTCCTTCCAACTCGGTTCGAGGCAACAGAGATGCCATACAAAAAGGCGGGACTTGTATTGCGGTTCCTCCTTCTAACTCTCGGTTCAGGCAACAGAGATGCCATACAAAAAGGCGGGATTTGCATTCAGGCTCCTCCTTCTAACTCGGTTCGAGGCAACAGAGATGCCATACAAAAAAGGCGGGACTTGTATTCAGGTTCCTCCTTCTAACTCTCGGTTCGAGGCAACAGAGATGCCATACAAAAAAGGCGGGACTTGTATTCAGGTTCCTCCTTCTAACTCTCGGTTCGAGGCAACAGAGATGCCATACAAAAAAGGCGGGACTTGTATTCAGGTTCCTCCTTCTAACTCTCGGTTCAGGCAACAGAGATGCCATACAAAAAAGGCGGGACTTGTATTCAGGTTCCTCCTTCTAACTCTCGGTTCGAGGCAACAGAGATGCCATACAAAAAGAGCGGGACTTGTATTCAGGTTCCTCCTTCTAACTCTCAGTTCGAGGCAACAGAGATGCCATGACAAAAAAGGCGGGACTTGTATTCAGGTTCCTCCTTCTAACTCTCGGTTCGAGGCAACAGAGATGCCATACAAAAAAGGCGGGATTTGTATTCAGGCTCCTCCTTCTAACTCTCGGTTCGAGGCAACAGAGATGCCATACAAAAAAGGCGGGACTTGTATTCAGGTTCCTCCCTTCTAACTCTCGGTTCGAGGCAACAGAGATGCCATACAAAAAAGGCGGGACTTGTATTCAGGTTCCTCTCTCTACCTCTCGGTTCAAGGCAACAGAGATGCCATACAAAAAAGGCGGGACTTGTATTCAGGTTCCTCCTTCTAACTCTCAGTTCGAGGCAACAGAGATGCCATACAAAAAAGGCGGGATTTGTATTCAGGTTCCTCCTTCTAACTCTCGGTTCGAGGCAACAGAGATGCCATACAAAAAAGGCGGGACTTGTATTCAGGTTCCTCCTTCTAACTCTCGGTTCGAGGCAACAGAGATGCCATACAAAAAAGGCGGGACTTGTATTCAGGTTCCTCCTTCTAACTCTTAGCTCGAGGCAACAGAGATGCCATACAAAAAAAGGCAGGACTTGTATTCAGGTTCCTCCTTCTAACTCTCAGTTCGAGGCAACAGAGATGCCATACAAAAAAAGGCGGGATTTGAATTCAGGCTCCTCCTTCTAACCCTCGGTTCGAGGCAACAGAGATGCCATACAAAAAAGGCGGAACTTGTATTCAGGTTCCTCCTTCAACTCCTCGGTCCGAGGCAACAGAGATGCCATACAAAAAAGGCGGGACTTGTATTCAGGCTCCTCCTTCTAACTCTTAGCTCGAGACAACAGAGATTCCATACAAAAAAAGGCGGGACTTGTATTCAAGCTCCTCCTTCTCACTCTTAGCTCGAGGTAACAGAGATGCCCTACAAAAAGGCGGGATTTCGCGATTGTGAAGTATTGCACCGCAAAGAGAAATATTGGAGCTCTATTACTTGAAGACCACGCCCCATGCATTTTTTAGACCACGCCTCTCTCTCTCTCTCTCTAAAGTTGAGTTACCATAGAAGTCACGGCAAGTTATTTTCTCATGTCAAATGTGTAGATTTAAAGAAAAAACAAAAACCACCCACTCCAGCCCCGCCCTTTTCTCTTTACTTTAAAAGCTCATACCCCTTGCACTTTTTTCAGTTGCCTCTTTGCAGTGCAGTTGATACTTTTTTCGCAAAAAATTTTAAACTTATTCAAAAACTATTTATTCGGGATCATCATATATGGTGTATGCAGTATTCGAAAAATGTAATTCAAATAGTTCCTCTTCGGTTAGGTGTCTGGTACGTAGTTTCAGTGGTAGCTCTGAGGTAGTCTCTCTCTCTCTCTCTCTCTTTACCTCAAGCTCTCTCTCTCTCTCTCTCTCTCCTCTCTCTCTCTCTCTCTCTTTACCTCACGCTCTCACTCTCTCTCACACACTCTTTCTCTCTCTCTCTCTCTCTCTCTCTCTCTCTCTTTCCTCTCACTCTTTCTCTCCCTCTCACTCTTTCTCCCTCACTCTTTCTCTCTCTCGCTCTATCTTTCTTTTCCTACCTGGGTGATGGCTCTTCTGGTTCTCTGTATACTGTATTAACAAGCTATAAATTTATATTTTTTTGAACTGTCCTCGGACCTACATTTGGATCTCCAGTCGTCCGTTCTTATAAATTAAAGGTTATGTTTCTAGTTGTCCCAACGGGACATGTGGCCTCATAACTACACGACGTATGGTTTTAATCCTAAAATTATCCGCCAACGAAAAAGGTGACCTTACATCTGCATATAGGCAAAGCCATCCCTGTTTAAAAATTGGAAGATTGGCGTTGTCGCCTCCTCGATATTTCCATAGTACCTAAGAATTTTCTACGTTCTTTTTCTTAAACAGAAATAAAGTCTATCTCGGTACCTTTCAAGGAAGAAAACTCTGCGATTTTCTTTACTTTTGAATGTCCATAATGCGTCTTCCAACCCTGATCGATATGAGGGTAATCTCAAAAGTTCAATTTTGAAGTCTTTCAGAAAAAACTTACATTTCGACTCGTGTCTGACCGTTGCTTGCAACCGTTACGGTCCAATCCTGGCCAAAAACATAATCTTTGAAGGTGGCATAGGTGTTTCGAGGGCCTAGTTCTCTATCATTCTCCATTGCTGTGGTATTTTTGAAAAATGTAGGAAATATGGTGGGGTTCCTTAATGAAATGGCTGTTTTTTGCGTGCAATGTTGCGGTAGGGGGTTTGCGGAGCATCCGGACGCCAGGGTTCTTTTAATTTATTCAGCGGTAGGTCTCTCCGGGGTCGCCCGCCCTTTGTGCATGCTTGATGAGGTCGAGTATTGGACGTCGTAGCAAAAGTTAGGGCGTCCTTTAACTATTCAGAGACATGTTTCGAAAGGTACAACTGAAATGTGTTGCAACATTGTAGAAATATTGCAGAGCACATGCAAATGCAGCGCAATATTGGAGGTGCGCAACTGCGAGGTGCAAGAAAGAAGCGGTAGGGCCCTCCGGGGTCGCCCACCCGCTGTGCATGCTTGATGATGTCGCGTATTGGACGTCGTAGCAAAAGCTAATTAGAAATATCCGATATAAAAATGTGAACGTGGTTGGTAAAAAACATGGTGTGTGCAGCTGCTGAGTGAAAAGAAAGGAAATTGGAGAGAACACTTGTCGAAAAATGCGCCATAAAACCAACGATACTAGTAATTCGTATGGAC
>CATQJA010002471.1:0-36015 GCA_958295435.1 Mesorhabditis spiculigera
CAATTTTTAACCAATTTTTGCTATCAAAGATTCGTTATGTTCATCTACCGACCCGCGGAACCGCTGGCGGAGTGGCTGGAACTGCTGGAACTGCTGCTGCTGTTGTGGCGGTTGTTGCTGCGGGAATTGCAGCGTTGCTGAAGTGGTTGTTGTGGGCCGTTGTAGACGGGCTGCATGATTCGACGGGGCGGACGGGGCTGTCTGAATTTCGCTTTTTACTTTTATTCGATTGAGAAAACCTCGGCATAATTTGCAGCTGGGGCGACGGGAACTTGCGCTGCCAGGGCACCGGGCGCCCATGAGCGAACATGAACAGTAAGGGATGCGCGCCGCTTGGATGCCCCCTGGGTGATGTGGGCGATCTGTCAGGTTTTAAGGCGTCAAAAGCTATTAAACCAGGCACAAAGTAGGTGGGCGGCTGGGCGGCTTCCAGTCTCGGTAAGGCACGATGTACGAGCGGCTGGTGATCGGCTTCTCGTGTATCGATTCGGCGTCGCGTACGCCAGGATAAAGCTGGAAAGTGGTTTGTTTAAAGTTGATTTAACGATGGTCGGAACTGGCGCGCTGCATGGATTTCAATCTGATGCGCTCCCCAGGTAACAGTTCTTCTTGCCCACCAGGTAAAGAACTCGGTTTTGGGCCCAGGGTGCTGATTTTCTTTGATTTCGAACTTTCAGGCACTTTGCAGGTTTTTCTAGACCGTTTTCTACCCAAATATCTATAGGTTTGGCTTGAATTTTCAAAATTTAAGAAATTTTCGAGTTTTAGCATAGGTTTTTCCATCTTAGATGTAGCTAAATTTTACGATAAACACCGAAAAGTTGGTTTTAAACGATGAATTGGCTGGCTTGCCCGCACTACTTTATGTAGTACGATTAGCTCACCGTCCTCCCTCTTAATCTTGCAGATCAGATCCTAAAAAAATTGGGATTTGGAGGCCGAAATCGCTCGATGCCGGTGATCGTCTCCAAGGGCGTGCCGAACTTCTTCTCGCAACGCTCCTGGAAACGGGTTTTTAGAAGCCAAAAACCGAATTTCGAAAATGCCGCTGTGTTTTAGGAATTCATCATTTCCTGCTCGATTTTTCTACCTGAACGGCGTTGGAGATTTGCTGCGAGTTGCAGTTCATCCAGCCGGGTCTTCTTGTCGCGAAGGTTGGATACGCGTCCTTGAGCACATCTTCCAGCGTGCTGTTGCAGCACATGAAGCCTGGAAAAAGATTTGGATTCGAGTTTTCGGATCAGGAGTTGGAAAAAATAAGGAAAAGGAAGAAATTCTGGACATGAAAATCTGAAATTTTAGAAATCAAACTAAAAAGATGAGTTCTCAAATTTCGTCGGTTTCCACAGTTGGCGTGCCTATGTGTTTGCAGCTTCTTAGCTTTGTCGTTTCCAAAAGAAACAAGTGTTAAACGAAACTCATGCGAGTTTTCTAGGACCAGATAAGTGGGGTTTTCAGGTTTCATCGATTTCGCCCTGGTCCCAGTTTTTCTCGGGATTTTTGCAGACAATGTCGTCGACTTATAGGTACTTTACCATCAGGATTAGTGTAGCACGACGCGATGGGGTAGTCCAGCCTGTGGTTCGTGTACTTCTTCGGGGCGGGCGTCGGCTTCGGCCAGAGGTCCATTAGGTGTGCTTCGCGGGAGCGGCCGTGGTTGGGGCCGGCCTGAAATAATTTTAATCATCTAGAAACACGAGCTCCATATCAGGTATTCGGTAGAGCTCAGCAACGTAGGTAAAAGCAAAGCTCCGCAGCAAAGCTTAAAAAAATGGTTTACAAAAGCTGAAAAGGTTTTCAAATCGTGTTTTTTAAATTCCGGCGCGTAAAATATAGCGTTTTTAGAATTATGAAGCTCAAAATGGCGGTTGAGGGGTAAAATTGAATGATGGGCAAGGTCAAAAAATTGCTTTTTTTCAAGCTGAATGGTGGAAGTTGACTTTTCCGAAGCGGACCCACGTTTCCGGGGCGTTCGTCTCATCATCATAGCTCTCCTCGTAGGGCTCCTGATAGGGTGTTGTTTGTTGTGTCGTGGCCTGAGTTGTCGTTTCCGCCGGCACATATGGTGCTTCGGTCATCTAAAGCTCCATACGCTCCTGATTTCGCTAGAAAACAAACCGGCACGACGGCCTCAGGCTCATAGGCGGGAGCTGGAGCTGGAGCAGGAGCGGGGGCTGGAGCTGCAGGTTGGGGCTCTTCGTAGGGAGCTTCGGTGACCTAAAATGAGGATGACTTGGGTGAATAGGAAAGTTTATACCGGGGCAGCCGTTTCTTCCGGATAAGACGGAGCTGGGGTGGCGGCTGGCTATTCGTAGAGAGCATCAGTGGCCTGGAGAATGAAGTATTAGGGATATAACGTTTAGAAGCGAGAGAGAAGAGAGAGAGAGAGAGAGAGAGAGAGAGAGAGAGAGAGAAAACACAGCTTTTCCAGCATAATCCCTCATTTGGCTGCGCCCGCTCGGCGGTCATCTTCATCAATTCGGCCACCGGATCGCTGGCCGACAATAAGTGAGGAAAATATGGAAATTCTGAGCCTAAAACGTCTAAATCGTGCCAGTGCCAATGACGCAGCGGCAGAAAACACTTTCAAAACTTTTTGGACCTCTTAAAAATACGGAATTCTGCGAGATTTGCCCAGTTCTCCGCTAAAATCCGCCCCTCTTTAGGATGGGCAGCCGCATCGGCGAATTCCACACGATCGGCAGCAGAATGAGCAAGGTTTACTAAAAGTTCCTCTGCTAAAACGAAAGGATAAAAAATCCTTTCTTTCTTAAAATCTCCCGGCTAAAAATCCCACCCCCGCTAACAGCCCAGTACCAAAACAAACGACTGACTGCTGCATCGTCAGTCACTGCGCACATTCACATTCACTCGACCTGCGCCCCGACTGCGCTGTTTGTGCTTTCTGGTGCGGCGGTTGGGTGAAAACGGACATGGGAGGAGATGGCGCCACCACGACGGTTTGTGCTTGAAAAGTTTCCTTCTTCGCCATAAGCTGAACGTAAAAAGCTTTTGCTCCGTGTTATCCCGCCCTTGTTGCCATTCGTGAACATCTCCAGATCGAGGAGGCGTGCACAGAGATGGTGGCGACGATGCTGAAGATTGACGAATCACACACGGGCGCATATCTGCGCCGCCAACGGCGAACAATTCCCATTCCCGAATTTCCGCGACCTCTAGCTGAGCTGAATAAAAATTATTGATCGTTTCGGCTCAATGAATTTTATAAGCGAAAAATCGGCACAAAATATTAGAAAAACAAAGAAAAGATCAATTCGGAATCGGGGGAACGAGAGAGGGCGATGCATTTCAACGGATGAGGGAAATCAAGGATACAGACATAGAGAATAGAGATCTAGACGACTTATTTCTTCTTGGGCGAGCCGAAACCGCCGAATCCCATCGACTCGGCCATTTCCGGGGTCGAGACCGCTCGAGCCCGCTGATGGCCCATGCGTCCTCATCTTCTGGGTCGGCCTTTCTGCAAGAGATCGATTGAACAAAAGCAGCAGAATCCGTGCAAAAGGTTCAAGATGGAGGCAGCAAAAGCGCGCAACAGGGCTAAGCCACGGGACGGGACGCTAAAAACCTTCTTTGTTTGTCCTAAATCAGCTTTTTCACAAGATTTTCAAATCTACCCAGCCCAGAAAAGAGCACAAGAAGTAAAAAGCGCTGGAGCGACCTTGGACCCCCTCGATCTAGGGCAGAGGGGCTATTCCCAATCCGTACGAGTTGCTAATAAGGTTTCGCAACGATCGGCTGGCTAAAAAAGATAGAAAATAACAAGAAAGTTAGCGAGAAATCGATCCGGCTAGACGCGGTTCTAATCGAAACTTGGAGACTCCAAGGCGAAGACTAGCCCGGCAAGTCAAACTAGTGTCGGTGGAATGGAGGTTTGTTGCCCTGGTTCTCTCCAAAAGCTATTCGACAACTGCGCCCTTATCACAATCTCAAAAAGCAGAAACTAACTAAACTCAGAATCTCTAAATTTCGGATTTGCGAAATTTCCTATGGTCAGAAAACCACAGGAATTTTGGCGGGAATTGAGTGTGACGAAAATTTTACTAAAAGCCGTCTTTGAAAACCTTTTTCGGGGGTAATTTTTTCGCGCTGATTCCGAAACGTAATAGCGAATCACGAATGCGGAACGAAATTTTCTATCTATGCTTCTGAAATTTGGAGATTCTGAAAGTTGGGCCTTAAAAGCATCACAGAAGCTATAAAGCCAGCAATTTTTGGCCTCCGTTCCCTGGCCTTGCCGCATTGCGCGTTTCTGTCGTCATGGCAGTCGTACGGCGTACCGCTTGCGCTCCTTCCGCTTTCCCTGCTTGTAGTCGACCATTCGGGCCTCTTCTTCTTGAATCTCTTCCAGCGCCTCCTTGATCTGCTCCTCGCGCTTCTGGCTCACTTCTGAAAACAAACTATTTACAATGTTAAGGGAAAAATTGACGAATGGGAATGTTTAGCCCGTTTTTTCCGAGCATAAAAACCAAAAAGGGGATACGCAGAAGGGCACTCGTTTGACTGGTAAGGAAAACAACCCGTAAACTCGATATTTAACCGTTTTAGCTTGTAAAATCGATAACACCCGACCAATTTCACTATTCCCTTCATATTCGCCCAAAAAAAGGGCGAGAAGTGGCAGCAAACCTGACTATAGAGAACAGAAATAAGCAAAAAAAGCGGCGGATTTACGCCGAAAAAGAAATCTTTCCCCCTGCGCTTTTTTTCTTGCTCTATATAGCTAAACGACCAAATAAATAATTTATGACAAGGTTTTTATACAACTTTCCTCGATACAATCGTATTTTAAAGACGTATACAGGCGTTTTGCCTTACCATTTACGCGAGTACCCCACTGCGTATGGTTTCCGTATCGTTGAGTTTCGCAACGTTCAGCAAAACTGACGCTCTTTCTTCTTGAAGGCGAATCGTGCCTTGACATCGTCGAGTGTACTCCGTTTCACCTTCATGCTCATCCCCATATTCTTCTGGTGGTTCTTGCCGTTGATGTGGTCGAGGAAGTTGATACAATCCTAGGCATAAAAATTTGTTCAAGTCAATATGCCATCCAGGGATTGGGAAATGTTTAGCATCCGGTCGCTAAACCAAATCCCGACCGCTATATGTCAAAATGCTCAACAGATCGTGGATATTTCGACTCCAAAAGTTACCAAGTAAAGAAACGAAACTAAATTTTGTCTACGTTAGAATATTCATCAGGAAGTGCTGTTCGCAGATCAACTGAACCAAGCTTTCGGAAATTCTGGAAATGGAACCCCGGTTTTGTAAGTAAAAAATCTTGTATTTTGGCAGCATTTTGTCATATAAAACCCCGAATTTCTCTTTGTGATCGGATACTAGAATTTAGGGCAAATCATAGTCGAGCAACTGCGAATTTTAAGCCACACGCAAAAACGACGCTTTAGCAACTCTCTTAAGAAAAGAAGATAAAAGGATTGTAATCGCCGTTATCATTACTTTTTCTTAGTCTAAAACGAATTTCTGCCAACTGACGTCTTCTAAAGCATCACTAATACGCCGACGGCGCTAATTTTTCACAGGATGCGTCTGTTTTTCAGCTAATTAGCCTTGCATCTCCTCAAGACACTAGATCATTAAAAGTTTATGTTTTTTCGAGTTAGAGACAAGTTTATAACATCAGGAAAACAGAAACAAGAGCCGAAAGTGGTTCTTTTATGGGCTTACTAGCAAACCGCGTTGACGATTCAACTAAATGGCTAATAAAGTACACGTGTTGTTTGTTTTTCTCCTCCCAAAAGTAATTTGATCCTAAATATGGATGCTGATGCGGGGAAATTGTACCGAAAACCGCATCAGCCTATCTTTTTGAGCGAATTCCCACAAAAGAACATCCAAGAGCCCCTAAAGTGTGAAATGCGGCGTTTTAGTTGGTAGAAATTATTTTCCAACTAAGAAAAAGTAAACGAAGTGGCGATTTTAAAAGAGTTTCTATCTATTTCTAACGAAAATTGCAAAAAATTCGTTTTCCCTCAGTCGCTCATCCGTCATTGCCCGACTGATTTGGGCCCGGAGTTAGCGAGGGTTTTACCTTGATCACACAGTCGCACACGTTACAATAGTAGCCGCCGGCATCGCAATTTGGAGCCGTCGTGTTGATCACCACACTTTTGCCCACCTTCGACTCGAGGTCTACCTAAAATGATGGATTCACGGAAAAGAAGGCGACAAACGGACCCTGTAGTCGCGAGCCTGCAGCAACTCGCGGGCCGTCTTCGGCTTGATGCCCTCTTCGGCTTCTTTCTCGAGGGCGGCCCTTTCCGACGCCTTCAACGAGTACTCGTACGTGTTCCATGTTCGACGATGACTCTGTCCGGGCTGATGTGCCCGCTTTCTCGTAGAAAGACATTACCTGGAAAAGGGAAAAATTTCTGAGGCGGTTTTAGCGGTAAAAACGATGTAAATGGATTCCGAGAACAGGAAGGACCGGCAGATCGCTTGATGCCTATTTTACCCATAATTCTTTGAAAACCGGCGTTTAGAGCGCTGAAATCACCAAGAACAATGCCGTGTAAAAGATTTCCGACTGCTGACCCTCGTTGCTGCGAGTGCGCGGCGTAAAGCGGGCATAGTTTGGCCACGTAAAAGAAGCCAACAATAAAACTCGCGTTTCGTGCTCCACTTTGTGCAGATCGAACGTAAGACAAACTGCATTGCTGCAAAAATAATATCACTGGGAAATTAAAATCCTTCTTTTCTAAAAAAGCGTCAAATTGGGTCAAGATTTTATTGCCATATCTGATCGAACTAACAGAACTACAGACTTTGAAATACAACAGAAAGAGGATAAAAGATGAGGCATGTAAAATGACAAAATTATCACCAGTAAAAATATTGAGTGAGGGAGAGAGAGAGAGCTTCTAGAATTCCAACTTCTCGATCTTTTCGCCGCGATGGTCGCAGTAGGCAGCCGAGTGCTGCATGTCGATCGAGCCGATCGCCTTCACCAGCTCCGCAACCGCTTCTTCATCCTAAAGAATCGAACTATTGATGACAAGCAGAGAAAATCCTAAGAATTCAAATCTGATTTTTGCAAACGCGCAATTTACCTTTTCCCCCATATCCACGCCGACCGACGCCACGATGACATCGAGCTCTTTCAGTGCCACCCCCAAGATCTTGGTCATTTCGCGGATAGCTGCCTAAAAAAAAAAGGTTTCGAACGTATTTTAATCAAACCCGACTCATTTGATAGCCAATCGAGTGCGGGTCGTGGCCGCTGGACGGCGTGTTCGCGACGATGGATTCCTTGTTCGATATCAAGTTAATTATTGCGCCTCTAAAACAAATTTATGATAAAAACCTACAATAAAGAACCGACCTTTGCGCTTCCCCGTCGCTCTTATCGAGAAAACACTTGCGAATCAGAGTCAAAAACACCTAAAATCATCAATAAAGGAATTTTATTTACAATATACCTGGCTGATCACGAGCGCGGCGGTGGCGTTGGTGTCGAGTAGTGTTGGTTTTTAGTCCAAAGTCCACGGACTTTTTCGGACTAAAAAGTCCGCGGACTAAAAAGTCCACGGACTTTTTCGGACTAAAAGTCCGGACTAAAAAGTCCACGGACTTTTTCGACTAAAAAGTCCGCGGACTAAAAAGTCCACGGACTTTTTCGGACTAAAAATCCGCGGACTAAAAAGTCCCGGTACTTTTCCGGACTAAAAGTCCGCGGACTAAAAAGTCCACGGACTTTTCGGCCTAAAAGTCCGCGGATTCAAAAAAGTCCACGGACTTTTTCGGACTAAAAAGTCCGCGGACTAAAAAGTCCACGGACTTTTTCGGACTAAAAAGTCCGCGGACTAAAAAGTCCACGGACTTTTCGGACTCGAAAAGTCCGCGGACTAAAAGTCCACGGACTTTTTCGGACTAAAAGTCCGCGGACTAAAAAGTCCACGGACTTTTTCCGGACTAAAACCGTCCGCGGACTAAAAAGTCCACGGACTTTTATGCTGCGGACTAAAAAGTCCACGGACTTTTTGGATTGCAAAAGTCCGCGGACTTTTTAGTCGTGGAACCTCGGGGGTTTTGAATTAAAAAAGTCTGCGCCAGCATTTCCGCTTCCCATCCGTTTATGGCTCGACGAAAAAAACCCGCAAACCATTTTTAATTGGCACGCCATCTCATCTACATCGAAATATACAATTGTCCTTGTCGTTTTCTCTTACACGGTTTAAATTTGCGGCCAAGTAATCGTTATATTTTCAGGTAGAACTTGGTAAAATGGGAGGGTCGGCAGATGATCCGCGTCTAACAAGGGGAGAGAATTACAGGTCAGTGTTTATGTCATACTAATGAATGCTTTGGCAGTGCGACGACGATTCGGCAGCACATTGTTACGGTCGGAGATTCCTCAAAATGCAACTTCTGTGGGGCGATGTTCATCACCAAAGGCGGGCTGTCGGCAATCGGCCGCCATCTGAAGAAACATCTGGACGGTGATAATCCAGAGGTAATATTTTTCTGGTCGACTATCAAGCTATATACATAGGCCCCTAGCCCAAAAAGGCCCGTCAGCGACAAGGCTAGCCCGCGGCAGCTCCTGCAGAAAAGACCGGTATAATTTTAAGGATTGATTCATGGAAAAGGATGTTTAGCAGGAGATTGACGATAAATGCCTGAACCTGATACTGTCAGCTAATCTGTCGTTCAACATTGTGGAGAATCACGATTGGAAGTAGGTGTTGCGTCTAAGCTTGATCCTTGGTTTAGGGAATATACATTGGCAGTGAGTGGTGGGCGAACCAAAGGACCGACGCGGCATGCATTGTCGGGGCCAATCCTCGACAGGCGGTACGGGGAACTAAAGGTTGGCGGATCTACGATGTTCCTAATTGTAATTTAGAATCTGTTGTGCGAGAGGCTGAAGGATGCGGTAAATATCGGGCTAAGTTTTGACTCCTGGTCGTCGAAGGCAAATACTGTCAGCCTACATTGGTAAAATTGAATCATTTTATTAAGCTTCCCCATTTTAGCACATACATTCACTGGTCTGACGCACAGATGACGCGACAAAATGCCCTGTTATCAATTGAAGACGTGACTAACAAGAAACAAGATGCCACATTCCTTTCCGAGGCAAGTTTACTCCGCGATTGGCGGTCTAAAATAGTATATTTAGATAGTCCTGGAGGATCTGCGAGATTTCCAAATTCCATTTGAGAAATTGGTTGGCTTCACCACCGATGGTGCCGCGAATGAAAAGTGTGCATCGAGGCGACTCGCTACGAAGGCGGGATTAAGGTAACCCCAGACATTTCGCTATACCTTTTCTTCTAGTGACGAGACTTGGGTTCACTGCATTGCCCACCTGCTACAACTGGTCGTTCTCGCCGGGCTCGACGATCCGAAAATCGAAGATCTTTTTGTCGAGAATCCGTCATAACATCAAGACGATTCGCAAATCTACAAGGCTAAAAGCATTATTTGAAGAGTAAGCTAAGGATCCAATAACTTTAATTTTATTTAGGCTGCAAAAGAAGTGGGGAATCCCTGTGAGACGAGCCCTGCTAGACGTCAGAACTCGCTGGGGGTGCGACCTATGAGATGTTGGCCCTTTTCTTCCGACAGGTTGAGAAAATCAAAATGGGTCGCAATGTCTCTTTTAGCGGCAAGTCTATGAAGCTATGCGAGTGCAGAAGGGCATGTTCGAGATTGCCGAAGATGAGTGGCAAATCATTGAAGATCTCCTTCAAATATTGAAGTATTTTCATTGGTTTACCAAAAAAGTGAGTTTAACTACTTCTCTATTCAATGTTGGTTTAGTTCTCCGCTGATCAGATCACGATTTTCGAATATATGTATGCCCTGAATATCTTGCAGAAGGGCTTTGAAAGGTTAGTGATTTCTTCTTATCGGTAACGTGCCGTACCATAGCAGCCATCAATACCGCACCGAGGTTGGCACCAAATTAGCCGAAAGGATGAAGGATGGGAAGGATGGGGAAAGGATGTGACACGCTTTTGGAAGAACCCTCGGCGATGTCCATTGCTACAAAGGTACGCGATGTTTCTATCTTTAATATTTATGTTTAGGGTCGCGGCTGCGCTTTTGTCCGTCTCCCCCGCCTCGGTTCAATGTGAGAGGGTTTTCTCTCGTGCCGGCCTGCTCTACGTGAATCAACAACGGAACCGTTTGGGCATCACGAAGGGGGCATCTAAAGATGCTATTCATTTCTCATCACCTGGCCGCCGAGAGGGCTGCAAAACTTTGGTACGTTCCGGTGCTTGAAGCCAATGTCCTTTCTAGGGCGGCCGCAGCATCGGATCCCTATCGGGCCGAACTTGCCCTACTTGATGCCGGAGAATCGAATTCTGGTCCAGACGCTAACCGACCAGGTAGTATCCCTTCTGGTATCCGAAACTTTTCCGTTCAGATGGTCAATGGTGAGCCGGCCTTGAAGGAGCTTGCGGAAGAGGATGAAGACTATCTGCTTTACAAAGAGGAAATTGCGCAAGAAGAAGCCCTAAAATCTCACCCACCGGAAGAGTTTTTTTTCGAGGATAACGAGGTAATATCTGATCATCTTCAAAACCTCCTTTCAGATATGACTGCCGACACTTGAAGAGCAATGCTCTCCACCCGACCCGGTCGCAACCCAGGAAAAAGCCCTAAATCTGCTCACTCAGAGCCCCTTTTTTGTTGGTTTTTGTTAGATTGAAAGTTTCCTAAGGCCGATATTGTTGTTCTTGTTGTGTAGAGTCTCATTCGTTGTTACGTTTCACTTCTGATAAAGCCTTTCTCGGCAAACAAACCGAACCAAGACCAAAACACAGACAAACTAACGGCACAATTATGGCCTATTCTGCCGCCCGCGTCTAACAATAAGAGCGATGGATGGTTACCACATGCCAATTAAAAATGGTTTGCGGGTTTTTTTCGTCGAGTCATAAACGAATGGAAGCGGAAATGCTGGCGCAGACTTTTTTAATTCAAAACCCCGAGGTTCCACGACTAAAAAGTCCGCGGACTTTTTGCAATCCAAAAAGTCCGTGGACTTTTTAGTCCGCGGACTTTTCAGTCCGAAAAAGTCCGTGGACTTTTAGTCCGCGGACTTTTTAGTCCGAAAAAAGTCCGTGGACTTTTTAGTCCGCGGACTTTTTAGTCCGAAAAAGTCCGTGGACTTTTTAGTCCGCGGACTTTTCAGTCCGAAAAAGTCCGTGGACTTTTGGTCCGCGGAATTTTTAGTCCGAAAAAGTCCGTGGACTTTTTAGTCCGCGGACTTTTTAGTCCGAAAAAGTCCGTGGACTTTTTAGTCCGCGGACTTTTCAGTCCGAAAAAGTCCGTGGACTTTTTAGTCCGCGGACTTTTAGTCCGAAAAGTCCGTGGACTTTTTAGTCCGCGGGACTTTTTAGTCCGAAAAGTCCGTGGACTTTTTAGTCCGCGGACTTTTTAGTCCGAAAAAGTCCGTGGACTTTTTAGTCCGAAAAAGTCCGTGGACTTTGGACTAAAAACCAACACTACTGCCAAGCCTGCCGTATTCGATTAAGTCATAAAATTTACCTCGCCGTAGATTTTTGGTAGCTACACGTGGATCGCCGTAGGTATATGTCGGCTACGCGGGGGGACAATTTTACGCGGGGGGGACGGGACAGGCAGGCTTTTTTTGGATGTTTTCGTTGTTTTCTCGGAATTTTCGCAACGGCATTCGATAGAGCATCGAAAAATATACTAAGGGTTTTTGTTTTAGCTCAAATTAGTTTAATATAAAAAAGTTATGGCAAATACAAAAAAAAGGTTTGAAAATCGGGTTGCGCGGCAGTTTTTCGACATTCGCGCTATTTTTTCGACATTTCAAAGATGCCATTCGATAGAGCATCCAAAAATATACTAAGAGTTTTAATTTTAGCTCAAAATAATGTAATATAAAATAGTTATAACAAAAACAAGTATTAAACGTTGTTTCGATGGAGGACATAGAAGGAAATGAAGTTTTCGACATTTTCGACATTTTTACAAAATTTCTTTAGTGCCATTCGACAGAGCGTCGAAAAATATACTAAGGGTTTTGTTGGTAGCAAAAAGAAACGCAAAAATATAGTTAGCTCGGCCCCAACGGTCCGTCCCCCCCGCGTAAAATTCCCCCCGCGTAGCCGACATATACCCGATTAAGTCATAAAATTTACCTCGCCGTAGATTTTTGGTAGCTACACGTGGATGGTCATAAAACTAACTTGATTTTCGCAAAATCAGTTAAATCAATTGTTTCCAGATCCTACAACGAAGGCCACCATCGACCACTAAACCGCAGATGGACCCAAATCTGCCCGGCCGACGTGTTGAAGTAATAGAATTTTTTCCGATACTGAAAAAGTTATTCTTCTAGGGGCGCCCTGTTGATCTTCTTAGCGTGCGGGCAGTCGGCGTTCGCCTTTTACATGGTAGGTAACGAAAAAGGGGTAGTGAGAGAGAGAGAGAGAGAGAGAGAGAGAGAGAGAGACAGAGTCATAAGAGAGAGAGAGAGAGAGAGAGAGAGAGAGAAATAGATAGAGAGAAAGGGAGAGAGAAAAGGGAGAGAGAGAGTCAGAGAGAGAGAGAGAGTGAGAGAGAAAAGAGAGCGAGGGAGAGAGAGAGGGAGAGCGAAGGATAGAGAGAAACGAGTTCCAGCAGTTCAGGAAGATCCCCTAAAACTGTATGTTGCAGGTCCGAGGCCAAACCGAAGTGTCCACCGCCGCCCTGTTGTGTCTCATCTGCTTGGCCGGCTACCTGCACCTCTTCATACTGCTCCTCTTCTCCGATCTCGTGCTCTTCATCTCCTACTTCTTTGCCAAGGTCACCGGCAAAATTGAGGAAGAGGGCGGAATGTCGAGGTACGTGACTTGCCCCGTCTTTTCAAAAAATAAGCTTCCGCTTGATTTGGATAAATTTTGATGAATTTCAGCTTCTGCGAGAAGTACCGACTCTCACAAGTGCTGCTGGTGACCATCGTGGCCGTGTCGTTGATCAGCGTCGGGTTGTATCGTACTTTTACGCCGCCCTCGGTCGTTGACGAGACGTTCAAGACTACGGTGAGTAACTCTCGCTCTCTCTCTCTCTCTCTCTCTCTCTCTCGAACTTAAACTCGAACTTGAACTTGAACTCGCCGTTAAACTTGCTCCTCTAAAAACTCAAAAAAAGTATTTTTTAGAAATTCAAGCCCGGCTCCGAACTCCAAATCGCCCTCCTCAGCGATTTGCATATCGGCCCAAGCGTCGGCCGAAAGCGAGTACAAACCATCGTCGACGTGGTCAACAGCATTAATCCGGGTACGGAATAGCACAAAACGCAAAAAGATAGTAACCACAAAATCATAGCTTTGATTTAGTCAAAATTTTCTATTCCTATGTATATTTTCAGATATCATCGCGATCAGCGGTGACCTGGCCGACGGCTACGTCAAAGATTTGGGCGAGGCGGCCAAGCCACTGTGCGAGCTTCGGTCAAAATATGGCGTGTACTTTGCGACTGGTAAGTTGATGAAGCAGAATTCCAATGTTCAACGGATGCTGGCGGTCCAAAATTGCGAGAAACGCCACTAGCGCAATGATATCTATTAAACAGGTTTTAAAAATCAAATTTTAAAATCCTAGTTCGATAAAACAAGCTATTTATAGTTCCCGAGCAAAAAGCAAAAAGTAAGCCCAATGCGGGGCTCGAACCCGCGACAACCAGATTAAGAGTCTGGTGCTCTACCGACTGAGCTAACCGGGCGGCGAATGTGAAGAGCGCTGGGGCCCAGATAAGGGGGTGGGCGGAGCCTCCTGCAGCCCAGGTGTCGGGTGTCAATCAAACAATAGTGGTTCGGAGTGCCTTTTTGGCCAATGCTAGGGAAAACAAGATTATGATATTTTTTAAGGTACAATTCAAATAGGCGGGGGGAAAGATTTAGGCGGGGGGGAAACCGAACTTTTGCCGCCCAAGCCTATATTTTTTATATAAATAGTGGAAGTGTTTCTAAATTGTTTATAGCTATTCCTAAACATAAAAACTTTACAAAACTTAATTACAAATTTTAATTTTAGGTCGAAAAATCAATTTTTTCGGCCCAAAAATGACCAAATTTTCGACTTTTTCAAGCGTTTTTCTAACTTTTTAAAAAGTTTTTCCGATTCAGATAGGCTTAAATTTTACTAAAAACAATGTGAAAACACTTTATATTTGGTTACTATCCCCACCAGGGCCGACAAAAAAAAAGTTGGTTTCCCCCCGCCTAAATCTTTCCCCCGCCTGTTTGAATTGTACCTTTTTTAAAGCACACAATAATCCAAGCAGCGTGTGTAAAAATTAGGAGAAGAGGAGAAAATAGACAATAGAAGAATATACTGAAAAATTTAGGAAATAATTATTAAAATCTAATAGGAATGTAATGAAAATAAGTGAATTTTAGGAAACCACGAGTACTACCACGGAAACGTCGAGGAATGGTTCACATTCTTGCGCGGCTGCAACATCACGGTGCTGCATAACGAGAACTTCCGGTTGACGACTGGGAAAGGCGAATCGGTGTGCATGGCCGGCATCGATGATTTGATCACGCTGAAGCTACAGTAAGCGTTTTTTCGATTTTGATATGCTTCAAACACCGCTTTCTTAACTTTCGCGAGCCCCAACCCTTAAGAAAAATGCTGCAAGGTCGAAAATTAAAGCTTTAACAGCCTTGCCAAGCCAGGATATAATTTCTCTCACTTTTTAGCAAATCCATAGAAATATGCCTCCAATGGCCCTTTAAAACCCAATTTTCAGCATGCACGGCCATCAGATGAACCCCCGAAAAGCGTTGGCGGGTTGCCAGAAATCCGATCTAGTCGTTTTGCTTGCCCATCAGCCAAATGCGGCCCGATATGTATTGTCGGACCCGGCGACAAATGGAAATGTTGACGTCGTGCTATCTGGTGAGCTGTCTGTCTCTCTCTCTCTCTCTCTCTCTCTCTCTCTCTCTCGCTCGCTATCTCTCTCTCTTTTTTGTCTCTCAATTCCGTTCTTTGATCCTTGCCACGCTTACTTTTCTGGCTATTTTTGTGGTGAAATCGGTGGGGCACAAACAGGGGCGTAGCCAGGAAAAAATTTCGGGGGGGCCCCCAAAAAAATTTTCCAAAAAACTCAAAAGATGAACGAGAAAACAGCGCCGCAGGCAAAAATTTTTGGAAAAGATGTTACATAGCTCCAAATAGCCGTAAAACGTGAAAAAATAGCCGCAGCAGCAAAATTTTTGAGAAAATGAAAATCATAAGGGTCCCCCCTTATGAAATTTTCGGGCCCCGGGGTCGGGATTCGATGGAAATTATGGGTCACCCCCCGGAAAGTGATAGATGCAAAATAAGAAAAATCTTTTTAGGCATAAAATGGTTATAAATAAATCGGAAAATTTTTGAAAAATTTTTTCATCCACCGCCTCTCTCCCTCTCTCATTCTATTATTCGCTCCCTCTCAGACCCTGTCTTTTCAGGTCACACCCACAACGGCCAGTTCATCTTCTTCGTCCCGTTCGTCCACCTTGCCAACGCGTGGACCCACGGGCTGTACTGGAATGTGCCCACCAATACCCATATCCTCGTCTCGGCCGGCGTCGACTTCTTTGGCCCTCCCGTTCGAACATCCGGCTACTGTGAAGTGGTCCGGTTGACGATCGCCGGAAAGTCTTAGATGGAAGTCGGGTTTTGGGCAGGTTGAGCGGTGGAAATTGATTGCGTAGGCGGATACGGTAGATCATTTTCGATGTCATTGTCGCGCGTAAAAATTTGGCAGATATCTCTAAAAATCCGGAAAAATTTTTTCGCTACCGTAATTTCAAAAATCACTATTTTATCTCTACTTTAATTTATAAAGTACCTGACCTGACGTACCGTATCCTCAAAAATCACAATCATACCATACCGTGTTCTCGAAAATGATGAATCCCTCAACCTGCCCTAAGCTACCATTCACCCGTACCTTGGCCCCTGCCGTAACTTAATTGTGATTTTTTGCGCGTGTGTTCTCTCGATCGTGTCCCCATTGGTGTTTGGTGTTCGATTCCCCTCTTTTTTTGGTTTGCTGCCATGCTCTGCTGCACTCGGAATATTTTTTGCTGTCCTTTCCTCTCATTGTGGTCTAATCTGATAAAATTACTGGTCCTCGGATTTTATTTCTGTTTGTTTTCCATGATTTTCATTCACGACGCTACGTCATTTGGTTGTAGTTTGTACTTTGTGCTATCTTGATCCTGATCCTAAGCCTCATCGTAAGCCGAAGCCTATGCCTAAGCCTAAACCTAAGCCTAAACCTAAGTTTTATCCTAAGCCTAAGCTCTTCCGAGTTACTTACCTTTATATTGCGAACTGGGGTTATCTGAAGTTTATCCCGAAAACGTGTAAATTGATGTAATTTGGTGTTTCGGCCTTTTTTACAGTAGAATTTGTTGTTTATTTATTTCCTATGTTTTATACGATTTATTTTATCTAGTCCCTTTTACCTTGAACTTACCCACAACCTCGAAAAATCCCTGAAAAGCCAAAGCCCAAACTTTTTATTTTCCTCTCTCTTTTTTCTACTCCCAGAATTCTATTACTTTACTGTACGAAAGTAATAAATAATGTTCTGATATTGTACAGTACACCGGAGTTTTTCACATTTGCACAAGAAGACGAGAGATGTTTTGACAAAACTGAGCCTGACTCGAATGGAAATACCACTCGGAAATTAACCAATCAGGCTGCTGAATTGGGACTGATTTTTGAGGACGTCGTCATTCCTGAAGTTCTTTGTAATCTACTATATCTTTTATCTAAATTTTGACAGCACACCAAAACCGCAGAAAAACAGAATACAAGGAATCAAATTCAGCGCAGAAATTTCTCAAAACTTTTATCTTTCAAAAAGTTTTTTGTTTGCGCTAATCTTCTCTGCGCTTTTTCTATTCCAGATGGTTAGAAGGACGAGAGAGAGGAAGAGAGAGAAAGAGAGAGAGAGAGAGAGAGAAAGGGGGGGGGGGGGAGGAAAGGTTTTTTTTTTTCTTTTTTATCCCCAAAAAAATACCCCCCCCTTTTTTTTCCCGGCGTTTCTTCTTTTTTTTAAAAAATGTAATACTACCGATTCTCAAGTACCGTAACCTTCCTCTTAGGCTGTTATCCAGATCTGTCCCGCCAAAACCAGTCACCCCTAGAGAGAATTTTTGCACTTTTCCACTACAAACCACCGTACAATCCTCATTGTATTAAAAAATCACTACGAACTACTACGAATTTTACCCGTTTTCGTTTGCGGCTACTTCTGATTCGAAACTCGTGGAGTCGGACAGCTTCCGATAGCATCAATACACATACCCCCAAGCCTATCCTTTCCGGAAATTCGCAAGTTACGCTCGCTGTACCGCGTATCGTATCGGATTCTTTGAAAATCGGCGCAGAAATCGCCGGAACCCCCGCCCGCCCAAATTTGGTTATTTTTGTTGACGGTACGGTGCTCAATCGTGGGCCGTCAAATTCGATTGTCTGCTGCCGCTATATAAGTAAAAAGCTGACGCTGGGCCGTTCCTTTTCCAAAACACGACGATTTCGGTCCGTAGTGGTCCTTTAAAGGCGTTTAGAAGTACCGGAACCCACCCTTATGTGCTTGGGGTGTCGACAGCTACGCGGCACAACAAAGAACGTGCATTCTTGTTTAAACATTTAGGTTAGAACGCTGAGCAATAATTTGTATCGCGTTTAAAGGGCCTGAGAAGACAAGGCTATGGACATTTTCTTAGTGCGCAGCTCCCAACGTTGCTCCTTAATCAAAACATGTTGTTTTCAAAAAGGAACAGGTTTCCAAACACGACGATTTTGGCTTTGAAGTGCCTTTAAAATTTCAGAATACTGGTTTTTGGTGCCTTTCCTTCATTTTAGTGTGATCTTTTTCAGCCACACTTTATATATGAAAAACATGAAAATTTCTGATCATTTTTGTTCCTAATTAACATATTACTACCACTCGGCCGCCTGTGTTGTCAATTAGCAGATCATACCCTGAAAAGCGGCAAACCCCGTGTACCAAATTAATGCGCCGAGGTACAACACCTTCCACCCCTTTCTCCGGAGTGCCCGGACCCGAAATCGGATTCCCACCAATGCAAAGCTCCATGTTTAGCGGCGGGGCTAATTTAAGAATTATTTACACGCCACTGAAGCTAGCCTTACGTTTCTTGAGAAATTTAACGAAACAGATGACAACATGTACAAATTTTAGCATTTTCGTCATTTGCACGTTTTTCGATATTTATAAAAAATATATTTTTTGGTTGAACTTGGATTTTGCAGAAAAATGACGGTGGAAACTTTCGCCACCATCACTCCCTCGAATTTTGCCGAGCTGGTGGAGACCGAAGAAATTTTGGTGGTGCGAACGGCGCATCTGGTATCGTTGATCTTGGCTACGGTAGGTATCATTTCCAGAACCTTTCCTTGATTTTTAAAAATCTGTATAAACTGCTTTTAAACATCTTAAAATCACTTTCATAGAAATACTGCTACGATAGCTAAATCAAATCCCTTTGTCAAATTATAAAGCCTGAAAATTAAAATTTGAGTGGAATTTAGACATCTAAAATAACGTCAAAACTTTCAGATCAGCATCTTTGGCCTGTACGCAAATTGGTGCTCAATGTGGATCACGAGAAGAGCGCCGGACCTCCAGAATTGCTTTGGGATGATCTGTTTTTCACAATATCTTGCAAATTCTGGTCTGCTACTGATTTTCCTATTTTGGTGTGTGCCGATGACGTGGTTGTAAGTGTTTTACAAGGCAGTACCTAACCTGAATTTTTCATTTGTAACCTGTAACAGCAGGTTTATTCAAGGAAAGCTAATCACTAATTTTGCTAATTCACTATCGGGGTTTTCAAAATTTTGCGCTTTAGCCGTGATGATCAAACCTCGCTCGGCTTCTGGGGCAAACTGATGGGCCAGATCAACACGCTGTTTTGGGACAATTGTGTATATTCCCATTTGGTGGTCTCAATCAATCGAGCGGTTACGATTGGTAGGATTTTTTTCTCCATAGCCATCCAATACCTTAAAATTTTGACAAACAAAAATCAATAATTTCAGCATACCCAACGAAGAGCCATCGCTGGTTTACACCGAAGAATAGTCGATTTATTGTGGTAATCTCATGGAGCATTGCTGCCGCCTTGAATATACCTTATTTCTATCGTGAGTCATATTTTGCGACTTTTTCAGGCTAATCCATTTTTTAAGCCTCTAGCTTCTTTATTTCCCATTCAAAATTTCTTGATTTTTTCAGTTAAAAAGTCAATTTTCAATTGGGGCAAAACGGGCCAAACCGTAATCACAAATCCCCACATTGTAACCTGTGCTCGGAAAGCCAATTTTTTGGCCGTAAAATCAAATTGTTATTTTTCTACTTCCAGGCGACCGTTGTTGGATTGTCTACACCCCGGAAAGCTACACGTGGGACTATGCCGATAATGAGTGCGGATATTTCATTGGTTCGTTTACATTATTTTTGCAGTAAAAAAATAGGATTTGCTCTTTGAAGATCAGAGCGATCCTTGAGAATGGGCTTAGGCGTAGGGTTAATCTCAGGCTCAGGCTCAGGCTTAGGCTTAGGCCTAAGCAAAGGAAGGAACCTAACGTAAAAATAACCAAAAAATACCAAAAATACCTTCCAGGGACAATTCTGGACTGCTACGTCGGGATGGGTGTTTTCAGCTTAATTACTATTATCGATATTTTTACGTTATTGTCGTTAAAGTTTGGATTAAAGGTATAAAAATCCAGAAAAACTGAATTTTGAGATCTAGCAAATCAATGACGGAGCTACAGCTGAATCCTCTGCACGACGACGAAAGATGGAGATCAGGTTTTTCATGCAGGTGAGTGAGAATAGCGTGAGCGTGAGAGAGAGAGAGAGAGAGAGAGAGAGAGAGAGAGAGAGAGAGAGAGAGTGAGAGAGATCCAACTATTATTTCCAGAGCTGCATCCAGCTAGTCATCTTCATCTACCTGTTCGCCAGCTTCTACTTCATCTCCAAGTTCTTCACCTCAAAATGGGCCCTCTTCTTCACGATCACTTTTTCGTGGCAAATGTGCCATTCGCTGGATGGGTAAGTGAATAATATCTCATTACTGGTACCTAATTTCAGATGCGTCTTGCTCCTCTTCTTCCTCTCAAAAACAAGAAAAGCCATCGCAGCTCAAACAGCTTCCAAAATTTACCAAAAAGACGTAAGTCAATCGCCCTTCCCGACCATTTTTAGAAAATTAAATTTTCCACAAAAAACATCGTGGTTACGGGGATCTTTGTTGTGCATTTTTCATGACCCGGAGAATTACATTACGGAGCATGGTGCCGGGAAATTGCCGGAAAATGGGGCAAAAATTGGCGCGCCAGGCGAGGGACAGATGTCGTACCTGGGGCAAATGAAGTTTTTGACTTAAGACCGATTTGGAACATACTGGATCCTGCTGGTGTTTTTCAAAAATTTATAATAGGAATTCGAATTTTATTACTATTTTTTTCAGAATCTCGCCTCCACGATCACTAGGGCCAATTCACCGCTTCCGCCAATTCGCCGAGACGATAAAAGTCTGGAGACGGAGAAAAATTTGAGTGTATAATGGCGTTTAGTGAAATAATTTGGATCATACATTTTAAAGATATTTACGCTACTTACGCATTTTATCAGCAAAAATTTTGAAAATTTAATTTCTGACTGATACCAGCTTGATTCGGATATAAACCTACGTTTTTGGATTTTCAAATGTCTACATTTAGAATGTGTCTTGGTGCAAAAATCAAGACACAAAAACAGACAGATAGAAAAATAAGGTAAAGTAAATTTTTCCGCATTGTTCCGACCCAATCCGCGCCGTCATTAGGCGCCAAAAAGTACCCCAACCCTTCTTGTAATCAAACCAAACCTTCTTGGTGATTCAGCCGTGTATAGCCCTACATTCCTGCCCTGTAAATTGCCGTTGCACTTTTTGAATGAACGCGCGCACGTGGGGGCTGGGTGAGTGAGTGCGCGAAAAATACGGAATGCAGCGCGAATGGAAACGGAGAGAAAATAAACATGCACCAGGACAACAATCCCCCACGCGTAGGGATCGTTTTGTTGAAAAGGCGAAGCAAAGCTTTTGGCTTTTGGTGCCGAAAATCAACAAAATAAGTTGCTAAAAGAGAGAAATCATTATTTTGTGGTACTTTCGATGGTTGGATTTTGCGAAACCATTAAAAATCGGGATTTTCAAAAGAAGCCTTATCCTCAACATTTTTTTGTATCATTTTTTTAGTTAATAAGTTACGAAAAGAATCGTCTTCCGTGCATTATCAAGTGGATCCATCCTCAGTTAGTCCCGGAATAAACTATTTATTTTGGCGGGGTCACACCAAGTTCTAATTATTTTGGCAAATTTTTATGGTGGTTTTGGTTCGAAAAAAGCGTAAGTAACTATTACTTATCTATAAAAAAGCTAGAAGGTATCAGTATCACGAAAATTAGATGAGGAATCGTGAGCACGATTGCTGAAAAGTTCATAAAAATGTTTCTAACGTGCACAATTCTCAATTTTTCAAGGATTTTAGCTGTGTCATAGTCAATTCAACAACTGTGTTAGCGTCAGTAGATAGATAGCCCTAAATCCCGTTTTTTACGACCCACAAACGGGCATGGCTTCGACTTCCAGAAAACCATGAAAAAGTGAGGTTGCTTGCTCTCAATAGTTTTCATAAATGCGCCTCAAAAGTGATTAAAATTGGTACTTGCTCAATTTTCAATGTTCTACGCTCCTTTCTACGTTACGGTGTTGTGGTCTGAGTTTCAATAATTATTTTAGCCAACATCAGCTTCTTAGCGACCGAAAACAAAATAGTTTCCACTAGGCATTCCAAAAAAGCTTGGAGGCGTCATGGCATTTTTTTACGGGTGTTGTTGTTTGGGGCGGGTAGGACCGGAAACCATTTTTGGGAATGCTTGGTGGCTAGGGGGAAGGGCATGTTTACGTATGGGCATAAAGACAGACACACAAACCGACAAATACACACCTTTTTCGGGGCTCCCCCTCACCTGTGGCCGATTATGGCTTCCAGGGCTTCACGGACGCCTGGCTGGGCTCCAGCCCTCGGCCAAAATATCACATTTTTACGAGCTCATTGCACTTTTGAGCTTTTTCACAACCAGATATTCCGTCTGATGTTTTGAACCCGGATTTAAAAGCTGAAACGTTGAAATGAAGTTCTATTAACTTGCTAGATTTTCAAGGTATAGAAAAGCAAAAGAAAAACGGTGTTAGAGCAGGTCCAGAATTCAGAATTTTACGTTTTATTGCCTTTAGAAGCAGAACCTGCTCATAAATAGAAAAATACCAATTTTGTAACGCTTTTTGCCTAAAACCTACAAAAAACCCGGAAAGTACGATTTTGCCTCATTTCTGCTCTTTATTTTCTGCAGCAACTTCTGCGAATCTTGGTAACAATTTTTCTATTGGTTTTGAAAGTCGCTAGACGCCACCGTTTATAAAATTGTTCGAGCAAGTCTAAATTTCCCAGGCTTAACCATACCGTTAGATCCTCGAAATCTCCTAATTTTAACAAAATCCACAAGCTTCACAAAACCCTTCAAAACCGGTCGTCCTCCTTGGCCATGCTCCAGCCGTTTTTCTGGTTCCATTTCGTCACTTTCAGGCCAGGTCTGCCCATTGTTGACCGGACAAGCCTGCGAGGCTGGCGTGTTGTTGTTGCTACGGTATAGGCAGCGAGAGATAGAAAGAGTGAGAGAGGCCTCTACACAGAACCCGGAGGACTGGAAATAACCCTTCAAAAAGAGGAGGACCTGCCTGCCGAACCCAGGCGTGACTCCTGCTCGAAAAACACACCCCCCTCCCCCCTACTTCATTCGGACTATCTGCGGTCTGTCTGTCACACGGAGTTCCCCCTCCCCCGTCTGCCAAAATAGTTCCAAAATACCGTCCTCTTCCCGGCTCAACGATCTCTGAAAAATGACGTGGAAGCGGAAGGCTGTTGAGTAAGTTTTTAGATAAACAAATTTACCTACGCCGACAATTTTTCGTTGCCCCGTTTAATGATTTTTCATATTTGTTGTTCGATGGGTTTTCCTTTACATTTTGCTTGGCATTAAACTTTAAATGTCCTTGTTTTCTTATTCCAGCAGGGAGTAAAAAACTAAAGAATTACACAAAAATTATAAATTTTTAAATATAATTTTTATTGCATTTAAAAACTACAACGTTTATGTATGAAGATCTTCCACTTCCATGTCGCTTTCAAATGATCAATTTTCAGTAATGTCAAGAAGATCCCCATCTGGGTGCACATTTTCTTGGTGCTCGTGCTGTTAGCGGAAATGCTGTTCGGCTTCACGTTGCTTACTGTAAGTCGGACAAATTTTTTTTATTAAACAAAAACCATTTACTTCAATTAATTTAAAACATGCTAATAGACGCTATCGATTCGTTTAGGTAGGCAAAGATCTGGAATACTGGGATCGTCACGCTTTTTTTGAAAGCCTTCGCCATCGTCAACCTCGAAATTGCCATGTTTATCGCATCGGTCCACATGTATATCAGATTTACACAAGCTTTCCCGTAAGTTTTATACCTTAAATAGCTGTTAAACATTTATTTTCAATAACTAAAAAGATATTAAATTTTTAGTATCCCAATGCGAGGCGACCGGAAGTTTAAAGTGGGCTTTGGGTCCATAATCCGGTAAGTTACGACTTTGTACTAGTTACAGCTTTTTTAGTGGAATTCTGGTCACGTTCCTCGTGTTGGTGCACTTTTCGGCGATATTTTATGATGTAAGTTGTAGTCATAGGAATTTGTGGCTAATAAAAATTTACCCAAAAAAGGGCAAGCTAGCAGAGAAACTCGTAGAATCGGCTGCTCGATCTTTTGGGCGTAGGCAAGCTAGCAGAGATCTTTCAGGAACAACTGGATGTAGGAAGATGGATGCTTAGCAGGCAGGCTAGCAAAGGCGCATAGAGAAATTGAGAGGATCCAGAAGGTTAGCCTAGCAAAATTTCTTTCGGAAGTCTAACTGGCATAATGTAATTTGGGTAGCTAGCAAACACCATTTAGGAAAACTTAGCCAGAATAGGCATACTAGCAGTAATTTTTGAGGAAGATGAAAAAATTTACATTTTCTAATAGATCCGTCTCCCAATCCAAGTCTCCGGATGGGCGTACATCACCCTATTGGCCTTTGCCGTGTGGATGCACATGGTGCTCATTCTTCTCATACTCGATCTCATCTTCTACATCATGTGGGCCGTCCGGAAATGTCGTGGGAACGGGTCACTCTACAAATTGAGCACGTAGGTGATTTTAATGTGTTTTTTTCAGTTTTCTTATATGTTACATATACTTATACTATCAACTATAATAAAAAAGTAAAGACGTCTGTGTGTGTGTCTGAAGCCGAATTCAACTCGAAGGGGAAAGGAGCTAGAGCTTAGGTCTCTTCGGATTCGGATAGAGCGTGGTCAGAAACCCCCAAACTGATAAAAAAATTATGAAAAACTTTTAGTTTAAATTATTAAAATTAACTTTGAAAGTTTTTTCCTTAGTAAAAGGGGTGGGGGACGGAGGTTGGGGCGATTTTGGACATAGTGAGCCAGGTCGCGCGCGTTTCGTGGATGAAAATTTTCACGGGGGATTTCATTTCTTTTTCTCTCTCATTCCATCCGGTCGATCGTTATTTTCGTTTTTTAAAAGGATTTCGGCTAGGGGAGGTATCTTAAGCCATCGGGAAGGTATTTAGGTAGTTTTTGAAGGGGATTTCAGCCATGGGGGGTATCTGAAGCCATCGGGAAGGTATTTAGGTAGTTTTTGAAGGGAATTTCGGCTATGGGGGGTATCTGAAGTCATCAGGAAGGTATTTAGGTAGTTTTTGAAGGGGATTTCGGCTAGGGGAGGTATCTAAAGCCATCCGGGAGATATTTTGGTAGTTTTTGAAGGGGATTTCAGCCATGGGGGGTACCTGAAGCCATCAGGAAGGTATTTAGGTAGTTTTTGAAGGGGATTTCGGCTAGGGGAGGTATCTAAAGCCATCCGGGAGGTATCGAAGTAGTTTTTTAAGGGGAGTTCGGCTATGGGGAAGTCTCTATAGCCATCAGGAAGTTATTAAAGTAGTTTAGGTATCTAAGTTTTTACATGGGTTTGGCTAGAGAAGGTATCTGAAGCGGTCAGCTTGGCCATTGACGAAGATTGAGATGTAATGTGGTGGTGTAGAACATGGAGGGTAGCCCGAAGGCCAGTCGATTACAGTCGCGAAGCGGCTGTAATCGGCTGGTATACTTATATATTTTATATATTATTCATAATTTTCATATATGCATCAATAATTCTTTTTAGCTTCGTTGCACAATACCGCCTTTTTGAAGTCCTCTTGTCGATTGGAGTGAGCTTGCTGTTTGTTGGATATGGACTCTATCGTACCCTAACGCCTCCTACTATCGTCAATGAGCACATGGAGACGATGGTCAGTATAGTACATTTTAAAGGGACAAGGACAGGCAAAAGTTTTCATCAAAAATCTACTTTCCTGTTACTATCATGACTAGTGTTGGTTTTTAGTCCAAAGTCCACGGACTTTTTCGGACTAAAAAGTCCGCGGACTAAAAAGTCCACGGACTTTTTCGGACTAAAAAAGTCCGCGGACTAAAAAGTCCACGGACTTTTTCGGACTAAAAAGTCCGCGGACTAAAAAGTCCACGGACTTTTTCGGACTAAAAAGTCCGCGGACTAAAAAGTCCGCGGACTTTTTCGGACTAAAAAGTCCGCGGACTAAAAAGTCCACGGACTTTTTCGGACTAAAAAGTCCGCGGACTAAAAAGTCCACGGACTTTTTCGGACTGAAAAGTCCGCGGACTAAAAAAGTCCACGGACTTTTTCGGACTAAAAAGTCCGCGGACTAAAAAGTCCACGGACTTTTTTCGGACTAAAAAGTCCGCGGACTAAAAAGTCCACGGACTTTTTCGGACTGAAAAGTCCGCGGACTAAAAAGTCCACGGACTTTTTGGATTGCAAAAGTCCGCGGACTAAAAAGTCCACGGACTTTTTCGGACTAAAAAGTCCGCGGACTAAAAAGTCCACGGACTTTTTCGGACTGAAAAGTCCGCGGACTAAAAAGTCCACGGACTTTTTGGATTGCAAAAGTCCGCGGACTTTTTAGTCGTGGAACCTCGGGGGTTTTGAATTAAAAAGTCTGCGCCAGCATTTCCGCTTCCCATTCGTTTATGGCTCGACGAAAAAACCCGCAAACCATTTTTTTAATTGGCACGCCATCTCATCTACATCGAAATATACAATTGTCCTTGTCGTTTTCTCTTACACGGTTTAAATTTGCGGCCAAGTAATCGTTATATTTTTCAGGTAGAACTTGGTAAAATGGGAGGGTCGGCAGATGATCCGCGTCTAACAAGGGAGAGAATTACAGGTCAGTGTTTATGTCATACTAATGAATGCTTTGGCAGTGCGACGACGATTCGGCAGCACATTGTTACGGTCGGAGATTCCTCAAAATGCAACTTCTGTGGGGCGATGTTCATCACCAAAGGCGGGCTGTCGGCAATCGGCCGCCATCTGAAGAAACATCTGGACGGTGATAATCCAGAGGTAATATTTTTCTGGTCGACTATCAAGCTATATACATAGGCCCCTAGCCCAAAAAGGCCCGTCAGCGACAAGGCTAGCCCGCGGCAGCTCCTGCAGAAAAGACCGGTATAATTTTAAGGATTGATTCATGGAAAGGATGTTTAGCAGGAGATTGACGATAAATGCCTGAACCTGATACTGTCAGCTAATCTGTCGTTCAACATTGTGGAGAATCACGATTGGAAGTAGGTGTTGCGTCTAAGCTTGATCCTTGGTTTAGGGAATATACATTGGCAGTGAGTGGTGGGCGAACCAAAGGACCGACGCGGCATGCATTGTCGGGACCAATCCTCGACAGGCGGTACGGGGAACTAAAGGTTGGCGGATCTACGATGTTCCTAATTGTAATTTAGAATCTGTTGTGCGAGAGGCTGAAGGATGCGGTAAATATCGGGCTAAGTTTTGACTCCTGGTCGTCGAAGGCAAATACTGTCAGCCTACATTGGTAAAATTGAATCATTTTATTAAGCTTCCCCATTTTAGCACATACATTCACTGGTCTGACGCACAGATGACGCGACAAAATGCCCTGTTATCAATTGAAGACGTGACTAACAAGAAACAAGATGCCACATTCCTTTCCGAGGCAAGTTTACTCCGCGATTGGCGGTCTAAAATAGTATATTTAGATAGTCCTGGAGGATCTGCGAGATTTCCAAATTCCATTTGAGAAATTGGTTGGCTTCACCACCGATGGTGCCGCGAATGAAAAGTGTGCATCGAGGCGACTCGCTACGAAGGCGGGATTAAGGTAACCCCAGACATTTCGCTATACCTTTTCTTCTAGTGACGAGACTTGGGTTCACTGCATTGCCCACCTGCTACAACTGGTCGTTCTCGCCGGGCTCGACGATCCGAAAATCGAAGATCTTTTGTCGAGAATCCGTCATAACATCAAGACGATTCGCAAATCTCATCACCTGGCCGCCGAGAGGGCTGCAAAACTTTGGTACGTTCCGGTGCTTGAAGCCAATGTCCTTTCTAGGGCGGCCGCAGCATCGGATCCCTATCCCGAACTTGCCCTACTTGATGCCGAGAATCGAATTCTGGTCCAGACGCTAACCGACCAGGTAGTATCCCCTTCTGGTATCCGAAACTTTTCCGTTCAGATGGTCAATGGTGAGCCGGCCTTGAAGGAGCTTGCGGAAGAGGATGAAGACTATCTGCTTTACAAAGAGGAAATTGCGCAAGAAGAAGCCCTAAAATCTCACCCACCGGAAGAGTTTTTTTTCGAGGATAACGAGGTAATATCTGATCATCTTCAAAACCTCCTTTCAGATATGACTGCCGACACTTGAAGAGCAATGCTCTCCACCCGACCCGGTCGCAACCCAGGAAAAAGCCCTAAATCTGCTCACTCAGAGCCCCTTTTTGTTGGTTTTTGTTAGATTGAAAGTTTCCTAAGGCCGATATTGTTGTTCTTGTTGTGTAGAGTCTCATTCGTTGTTACGTTTCACTTCTGATAAAGCCTTTCTCGGCAAACAAACCGAACCAAGACCAAAACACAGACAAACTAACGGCACAATTATGGCCTATTCTGCCGCCCGCGTCTAACAATAAGAGCGATGGATGGTTACCACATGCCAATTAAAAATGGTTTGCGGGTTTTTTTCGTCGAGTCATAAACGAATGGGAAGCGGAAATGCTGGCGCAGACTTTTAATTCAAAACCCCCGAGGTTCCACGACTAAAAAGTCCGCGGACTTTTGCAATCCAAAAAGTCCGTGGACTTTTTAGTCCGCGGACTTTTAGTCCGAAAAAGTCCGTGGACTTTTTAGTCCGCGGACTTTTCAGTCCGAAAAAGTCCGTGGACTTTTTAGTCCGCGGACTTTTTAGTCCGAAAAAGTCCGTGGACTTTTTAGTCCGCGGACTTTTTAGTCCGAAAAAGTCCGCGGACTTTTTAGTCCGAAAAAGTCCGTGGACTTTTTAGTCCGCGGACTTTTTAGTCCGAAAAAGTCCGTGGACTTTTTAGTCCGCGGACTTTTTAGTCCGAAAAAGTCCGTGGACTTTTTAGTCCGCGGACTTTTCAGTCCGAAAAGTCCGTGGACTTTTAGTCCGCGGACTTTTTTAGTCCGAAAAAGTCCGTGGACTTTTTAGTCCGCGGACTTTTTAGTCCGAAAAGTCCGCGGACTTTTTTAGTCCGAAAAAGTCCGTGGACTTTTTAGTCCGCGGACTTTTTAGTCCGAAAAAGTCCGTGGACTTTGGACTAAAAACCAACACTAATCATGACGTGTTTTTTTTCAGAAACTGCGATCGGGTGCCACGCTAAATATCGCCCTGTTGAGCGACATCCATATTGGCCCAAGTGTTGGCAAGAACCGAATCGTCAATATTGTCGAGTGGACGAACAATTTGGAGCCAGGTAAATAGCTATCTTATTGTTTCGCATGTTTAAATAATTTTTAGATATCATTGCCATAAGCGGCGATCTGGCCGATGGTTTTGTATCGTCACTAGGTGGTGCCGCGGAACCGATTTGCCGGTTGAAGAGCAAATACGGAGTTTACTTCGCAACAGGCAAGTAATGGCAACCTTAAAGAAATATAAAGTAGTAATAAAATATGTACTGGATAAAATGCAAAATAAGTGAAGACTTATCTACAATTTAGGAAACCACGAATACTTCCACGGAAATGTCGACGAGTGGTTCGAATTCTTGGAGAATTGCAACATTACCGTACTCCACAACGAGAACAAGCGCTTCAGGACGACGGAAGGGGATATGGTGTGCATGGCCGGGATGGATGATTTGGTGACGCTCAGCATGGAGTATGTTTTATCGGCTTCCCCGCTTCCTTAAAACACAACGATCATAAATACCCTATAGGAGATCCTTTGGGGATTTTAGGGCGGGGCAGGCTAGCTCTGATTCTTTGTGGAAGCTGAATAGAAGGGCGAACCGGCAGATATCCTTTGAGAAATGGCTTCAGTCTACGGGTTGACAGAGAACCTTGCGGAATATGATCAAGGGCAAACTAGCTGAGACCATTGACCAGTTTGAGGGAAAAGGCGAGCTAGCAGAAATTGTCTGAGGAATTGTATCAGCGATACTTTGCGAAAATTGAGTGAATAGGTCGGCTAGCAGAGGTACCTTGAAGAACTTGAAGAGCTAGAGCAGTTAGCAGGGCTTCATCGCGATGGGCTAGAGACGTGCCAGCAGCGATTCCTAAGGAGTTTGAAGGGGAGAGACAAACCAGCATGGATTCATGGGGCAAGCTAGCCAAGATTCCTCGAACTGCCAAACCGTTCAAAGCGCAAATAAATATTTTCTGTATTTTTCAGCATGCCCGGGCACCACATGGATCCAGTAAAGGCCCTGAAAGGATGCCAACTGAATGATCTCGTCGTTTTGCTCGCTCATCAGCCAAATGCCGCCTGGAAGGTGTTGCAGGACCAGAAAGTCAATGGGAACATCGATTTGATCATGTCAGGTAAGAGCGAGAGAGAGACAGAGAGTGAGCGAGAGAAAGAGAGAGAATGATAGAAAGAGAGAGCGACAGAGAAAAAGAGAGAGAGAGTGGGAGAGAATGAGAGAGATCCACGGTAATTTGCGATCTTTAGGCCACACCCACAACGGCCAAGTGAACTTCCTGTGGCCGTCCACGGAGGTGATGAACAAATGGAATCACGGCCTCCATGAGAATAAGCCCACCCATACCCAAGTGATCGTGTCGGCAGGCGTGAACTTCTTCGGCCCACCCGTCCGTACCGTCGGTGTCTGCGAGATTGTAAATATGCAAATCGAAGGGCGTGGAACCCCAGATACTAGTCTCTTTGAGAAGTTGCATAATATTGTTCCAACTGAGTTACCAACGCATTAATGGTACCGATTTTTTTTCGGAATTTAAGGCAATTTATTGCTTTTCATGTCGTAATGCTCAGTACGTTTTTGAATGCTTGAATCTCAAATTTTGGTCATTTCCATACGTTTTCCCACTTTCTTTTGTTTTTAAAGGAGATTGGAAGTTTCAGAAAGTACGTTTTTCCCCAATTTCTGCTTAATTCCCGAGATTTTGTCCAATTTACAAGTCTAAAATATGCTGTGATAACTTTATTTGCCAAATTTGCATATTACCGCCATTTCCTTCCGCTTTTTGAACTATTAAGTTACCATAACAACCAAAATAACTAGCTTAATTATGGATCAAGCTATCCGTTGCAAAGATTTTTCCGAAAAACTGTGCCATTATTCGTTTTTTCCAGTGCCATTTTCGTGATTTTTCCTTATTATGCTAATTACGCTTCAATTTTAATACCAAAAACTACTTAATTCAACCCCGAATTTTGATGTGATCCCAAATTCCGTATTACGCCAAATTACAGGTTTCCCAAGCCTTTGCCTCTGAGCTTTCAATGACCTCATCTATTACCCAGATTTCTACTTATACCTTGATGCCCCGTGGCCCATATGCAAATATTCCTCCGAAAAAACGCTTCACAATAAATTTATCTACAAAGAATTACACGGATTATACCAAAAATACATAGAAAAGCGCATAAATTACGAAATCGGGTTTTAAAGGGTCACGGTACGCAAAAATTGAGTCTTGTGACTAGCCATGACGACGGGCAATTTTTGACAATTTCTCGACTTCTGATTTTTATGGTGGTTTAACTAGCCCGTAATTACAATATACAAAAATTAAAGCGAATAAAAACATAGTAAATAGATAAAAAGGAAAATACGCAAAAATACGTCGATTCCGGTAAAGTGTATAGCACCACGTATTCAAATTCGGGGGGAGGATTGGCGTGGAATTTGGAAAATCGGAGAAGAATCAAGGAAAATCTTTTTAAGAGAGCTGAACAGAGAGGGACAGAGGGAGAGCAAGCGAGAGATAGAGAGAGAGTGAGAGAGAGAGCGAGAGAGAGAACCTCGCTCTACCCATTAATAGCTGTTATCGTCGAGGTCAATCAGCATCTGCTTGTCTCCGTTTTTGCGGCGTTCAATCTGGAATTGTTGGTATAAATCTATTTTTACTTTTGCCCTCTTTGGTATCACATTACACTACATTACGTTGCGCCAATTCACGTTACGTTAGGGTAGGTTACGCCACATTACGCTATTTTACGCTACATTACGCTACGTTTCGCCACGTCATGTTATAACGCTACACCACGTTATGACGTTACGTTACGCCACCTTTTTACGTTAGGTTATCTTACGTAATTACGTTGCGTTTAATCTTAGCTTTGTTTTTACCTGCTCTTTTAACTTCCACATGCCCTTCTTCTCGTTCTTCCTCGCCTCCTCGTCTGACCGATCTGTTGCCGGTTTCTCATCTGCGGAATTCTTATCCTTCACTTCCTTGGAGTTGTTGTTGAAGGGGGTCAACTTCTTTACCATCTAAGAATGTATATGAAACTGAATATTCCGATCTACCCACATTTTTAAGTGGCAGTACTCGGCGCCCTGACGAGACTTCGGTGACGGTTACCGGGAACGGGACTTGGGTCTAAAAGTGGAAATTTAGGAATTTAAATTTGTAGGTTTTAAACCGTACTAGCACAGATTTTTGAGGAAAACTAGGGAAAGCTAGCAGTTATTTTTGAAGCGTTCTTGGCCGAATTTGGTAGTGAACTTTGTTACGACAGTTTTGACGATTTTTGTATTGAAAACCTACCGTATCTTTTGCTTTCTTCTCCTCCTTCTTTTCTTCCCTTTTCTCTAATGGTTTCTGCTGGCTGGCCGATGTCCCTTGCCACGTCTCCTCCCCGAAATGTTCGGCAGGGTCGAAAAAGTTGAAGTTTGGGTTGATATCGGCGGCGGCGCTGTTGAGATCGCTCTAAAAAATCGTGATAATTTAATTCGATTTCTCTCTCTCTCTCTCTCTCTCTCTCTCTCTTTCTCATAAGAAAAACTTACGCTAATGCTCTCGTCATGAACTAGCCGTTTGCTTTGACGTTTATGCGAGAGGTCCGTAAAAGTGTTGGACACGAATCGAGTCAGTGCTGACATTTTCTGGAAAATTAAACTATTTAAATTGGAATTTAACAGCGAATTGAATTTTTAAAAACAGGAAATTTGACGAAAACGAGAAGAATGTCATTGGGCGGAAAAAGCAAATTTTAGAACTTTTAGCGACGAGGGAAAAACACAATAAATTGTTTAACATCGTATTTTAATGGTATTTTCACGTATTAGGGTGTATTTTGCATGTACCTCGTTATGAAATAAAAATCCGGCTCCCATTCACCAAAAAATTTAATATTTGAAAATCCTCCCGCCCGATATTGAATTTTCACGCACTCCCCTTTGAGTCACCCAATTAAATCTGGAATCCGAGGCCCGAAAATAGCAAAAAACGAGCGTGGTGGGCTTAACGCGATAATTTGCGGCTACTGATTCGATTATCACTCGGGGCCAAATACAGATTATGCCAAAATAGGGGGGTCCCCGAACAGCTGACTGGGGCTGATGGGGGCGGGGAAACACAAAACAAATGGTGATAAACTTGGGTGCATCAGGTGGTGGGGGAGGAATAGGATAAATAGCGGTACCAGACCGATATTGGGTTTTTAAGGGCATCTGCTTCAATTCGGATGCTCTATACGTGTAAAGATATCCGAAACAGGTTTAAATCTCAGAAAACGTAGCTGTTTTTTAGAATATTTAAAGTTTTGGAGTTTTTTAGGTACTACTGCAGTTATTTTCAGAGACCTGAAACTTCTCTCATCTTAATTTTGATTACTGATTTTCAAACAAATAACTTTGTAAAATTCCAATTTTTTCACAAAACAAACAAAATAAAAACGTGAAATCTAAAGGCAAAAATTTTTCTAGAAGATCACTTCCAAAATCGAAATTTGCTTTTAAAACCTTCCTTAAAATTAAGCAGAGACTTGATCAAAAATCCAAAATTAATGTAATTGAAAAACCAAAAAGTCGCAACACTAGAAGAATATTCGGATTTCTTCAAGAAACCGAAGAGAATCCAACACTATTAAAGATCAATTTTTCAAACATTCAGCAATTTTTTAACATACTAATCTAAATCTAACAAAATTCTTCTATAAAATCCACCTTCAGAACTGTAGATTTGGCCCGGCACTTCAAAGCCCAGGTCAGTTCGTCTACCCCACTCACCACAAAAATAAACAAACACTTCATAAAACCCCATGAACACAACAAGATGGTTTGTGGGTTTGCCCGAACCTATTTTTCCGCAAAAGGACATTGATAATCGAGTGGTAAATCTGAACCCAAGGCGACCGAGGAGCTATAGAAAATATTTATCCTGCCTCGAATATTTAATGCAAATTTTCAGGTTCTTTTTTGCCAAAAATTTAAATGGGATCGAATTCTGCTTAAAAAGATTTTGTCAAGCTATTTTTCTAGGAAAAGAACGTTGATAATCGAGTGGCAACTCTGAACCAATGGGGCTCAAGGAGGTTTTTAGAAAATATTTACATTTTTCAGGGCAGGCCAATGGGGGTGGGAATAGAGCGGGGTAATGGGTAGGATGAGTGTTCCGGCTGACCCCTTGGGGGTGAAGATGGCAGAGACAGCTGACAACCCGAACGATGTTCGTAGTGGTCAACCGGGCCAGGTTAAAGAGAAAGTCAGCGATAAACGTGCGAAATACCACAGCCAAAGCGCCGTGGTGATGATCCCGACAGGCTAAAATCCCGAAGTCCAAATTCGCGAGTTCTAATCCCGACCGCTAACATTCCGACGGCCAAAATGCCGACGACCAGAATTGCTTTCAAAATCTCGACAACGAAAATCGCGACGGGCAAAAAAAAGGTCTCACCGTCATTGTGATTGAAAAACGCGTCCGGCACGTGTCGGGATTTTCGTTGTCGGATTTTAGCTTTCGGTATGTCGCTGTTGGGATGTAATTAGCTCCCGATTTCTAACAAAAATTCTGTAGAAACCGGGCGGCTATAATATAAAAATACAAGTTTCCAGACGCTAAAGGTTCCGTTCTACACCTCCGAACGTTCAAAACCACCAAAAATCGTACAAAAGCCCAGGAAAATCCTGCAGGCTCAATCGAGCCAGGCGACAACAAGCCGTGAACTACCCGGCAGAGCCGAGTGGCGAGATGGCTGCCAATAAAATCAGAAACTGAAAAGCCAGAGTCGAAGAGCGTAAAGAGTCACTGTCCGGGCAAGCCCTCAGGGGATGGCCGGTGGTTTGAAGCTAGAAAGAGTGAGACAGAGCGAGGGAGAGAGAGAGAGTGAGAGAGAGAGAGAGGGAGAGCGAGAGAAAGCTATGGTTGGGTGTTCAGGGCGGTGGAACACATGTGGCCGGGTGCACAGGGCGGGGGGCATTGTGAGGTAGAGTATGCATAAATCGAGGAGGGATTAGAGTGAGGGAGACCACTCATTGTCATTGGGCCATCTGGCCCTATGCCTCGGGAATGGCTGAATAACTACCACCCCCCGGGACTGCTGGCTGCTACTGGTTAGACCATTTTGAAGGTGAAGGAGTATCTATGAAAAAGTTAATAAAAATATACTATGTTTTGTCAAATAAACCCCCAGGATCTAGGAAATGCTAATTAGAAACAATAGAGACGGAGCGAGAGAGCGAGAGAGAGAGAGCGATAGCTGGGAGAGAGAGAGAGAGAGAGAGAGAGAGAGAGAGAGAGCGAGAGAGATGTGAGTGACTGAATGACTAAGATTGCGAGAAAGAGAGCAAAAATCCCGAGACCGCGACATACAGAGATACAGGGAGACAGCGAGAACGAGGCAAGAGTAAGATCGAGAGGAACAAGGAAATCAAAGTGGAAGCAAATTCAAAGTTTTCGAGGCCTGCAGAGTTTTACAGGTTTACTGTAGCTCACCAGGTGGTACTTAAAAACCCATATCGCATTTTTCGAAATCCGGCTCATCTAAAATTCACCAAAAATTCTTGAATCTGAATGACGAATCAAAATTTAGCGAATCACCCCGCCCACAGTGAGGTCGATCCGATGGTGAATCTGGTGAACAACCCTAAAGCCCCCTGAAAAACGCATGCTCTTTACAGGGGGGTGGGAAATCCTAGGCGATGTGACCTTGCGGGGCGCTTATGGGCCGAGAGGCGGGAGGGAGCGGACATCAAAAAGTGACAATGTGGTGGTGAGTGCGAAAAAGCGAGGATGATTGAGGCAACTTCAATGCTAGGTGCCGACACCAGGTATAGGGGAGAGGTGTGAAAAAGTTAATGGTGTCGGTGTAAAAAGTGCGGTTCGTAGCGGTCAGACTGTGGATTCAAATTGGTTCAAAACTCATTTTTCCGGCTTTTGAAGATCCGGCTTTTGGCTAGTTACGAAGGTTTTGGCTATCTACGAAGGTTCCAAATAAAGGATCGGGCCTCTTTTACCTGATGTATGTTACATAGCAACTTTTAGCTGC
>CATQJA010002473.1:0-36240 GCA_958295435.1 Mesorhabditis spiculigera
TAATTTAACGATTTCGGATTTTAATTTAAGGTTCAAAACAATTTTAATTTAACGTTTTCGATTTTAATTTAAGGTTTAGGGATTTTTAATTTAACGTTTTCGATTTTAATTTAAGGTTTAGGCATTTTAATTTTAACGTTTTCGATTTTAATAGGTTTAAACATTTTAATTTAACGTTTTCGATTTTAATTTAAGGTTTAGGGATTTTAACTTAACGTTTTCTGATTTTAATTTAAGGTTTAGGCATTTTAATTTAACGTTTTCGATTTTAATTTAAGGTTTAAACATTTCAATTTAACGTTTTCGATTTTAATTTAAGGTTTAGGATTTTAATTTAACGTTTTCGATTTTAATTTAAGGTTTAGGATTTTTAATTTAACGTTTTCGATCCTAATTTAAGGTTTAAACATTTTAATTTAACGTTTTCGATTTTAATTTAAGGTTTAGGGATTTTAACTTAACGTTTTCGATTTTAATTTAAGGTTTAGGCATTTTAATTTAACGTTTTCGATTTTAATTTAAGGTTTAAACATTTTAATTTAACGTTTTCGATTTTAATTTAAGGTTTAGGGATTTTAATTTAACGTTTTCGATTTTAATTTAAGGTTTAGGGATTTTAATTTAACGTTTTCGATCCTAATTTAAGGTTTAAACATTTTAATTTAACGTTTTCGATTTTAATTTAAGGTTTAGGGATTTTAACTTAACGTTTTCGATTTTAATTTAAGGTTTAGGCATTTTAATTTAACGTTTTCGATTTTAATTTAAGCTTTAAACATTTTAATTTAACGTTTTCGATTTAATTTAAGGTTTAGGGATTTTAATTTAACGTTTTCGATTTTAATTTAAGGTTTAGGATTTTAATTTAACGTTTTCGATTCTAATTTAAGGTTTAGGCATTTTAATTTAACGTTTTCGATTTTTAATTTAAGGTTTAGGCATTTTAATTTAACGTTTTCGATTTTAATTTAAGGTTTAGGGATTTTAATTTAACGTTTTCGATTTTAATTTAAGGTCTAGGGATTTTAATTTAACGTTTTCGATTTTAATTTAAGGTTTAGGGGATTTTAATTTTAACGTTTTCGATTTTAATTTAAGGTTTAGGGATTTTAACTTAACGTTTTCGATTTTAATTTAAGGTTTAGACATTGTAATTTAACGTTTTCGATTTTAATTTAAGGTTTAGGGATTTTAATTTAACGTTTTCGATTTTAATTTAAGGTTTAGGGATTTTAATTTAACGTTTTCGATTTTAATTTAAGGTTTAAACATTTTAATTTAACGTTTTCGATTTTAATTTAAGGTTTAGGGATTTTAACTTAACGTTTTCGATTTTAATTTAAGGTTTAGGGATTTTAATTTAACGTTTTCGATTTTAATTTAAGGTTTAGGGATTTTAATTTAACGTTTTCGATCCTAATTTAAGGTTTAAACATTTTAATTTAACGTTTTCGATTTTAATTTAAGGTTTAGGGATTTTAACTTAACGTTTTCGATTTTAATTTAAGGTTTAGGCATTTTAATTTAACGTTTTCGATTTTAATTTAAGGTTTAAACATTTTAATTTAACGTTTTCGATTTTAATTTAAGGTTTAGGGATTTTAACTTAACGTTTTCGATTTTAATTTAAGGTTTAGGCATTTAATTTAACGTTTTTGATTTTAATTTAAGGTTTAAACATTTTAATTTAACGTTTTCGATTTTAATTTAAGGTTTAGGGATTTTAATTTAACGTTTTCGATTTTAATTTAAGGTTTAGGGATTTTAATTTAACGTTTTCGATTCTAATTTAGGTTTAAACTTATTTTAATTTAACGTTTTCGATTTTAATTTAAGGTTTAGGGATTTTAACTTAACGTTTTCGATTTTAATTTAAGGTTTAGGCATTTTAATTTAACGTTTTCGATTTTAATTTAAGGTTTAAACATTTTAATTTAACGTTTTCGATTTTAATTTAAGGTTTAGGGATTTTAATTTAACGTTTTCGATTTTAATTTAAGGTTTAGGGATTTTAATTTAACGTTTTCGATTCTAATTTAAGGTTTAGGCATTTTAATTTAACGTTTTCGATTTTAATTTAAGGTTTAGGCATTTTAATTTAACGTTTTCGATTTTAATTTAAGGTTTAGGGATTTTAATTTAACGTTTTCGATTTTAATTTAAGGTCTAGGGATTTTAATTTAACGTTTTCGATTTTAATTTAAGGTTTAGGGGTTTTAATTTAACGTTTTCGATTTTAATTTAAGGTTTAGGGATTTTAACTTAACGTTTTCGATTTTAATTTAAGGTTTAGACATTGTAATTTAACGTTTTCGATTTTAATTTAAGGTTTAGGGATTTTAATTTAACGTTTTCGATTTTAATTTAAGGTTTAGGGATTTTAATTTAACGTTTTCGATTTTAATTTAAGGTTTAGGCATTTTAATTTAACGTTTTCGATTTTAATTTAAGGTTTAAACATTCTAATTTAACGTTTTCGATTTTAATTTAAGGTTTAGGGATTTTAATTTAACGTTTTCGATTCTAATTTAAGGTTTAGGCATTTTAATTTAACGTTTTCGATTTTAATTTAAGGTTTAGGCATTTTAATTTAACGTTTTCGATTTTAATTTAAGGTTTAGGGATTTTAATTTAACGTTTTCGATTTTAATTTAAGGTTTAGGCATTTTAATTTAACGTTTTCGATTTTAATTTAAGGTTTAGGGATTTTAATTTAACGTTTTCGATTTTAATTTAAAGTTTAAACATTTTAATTTAACGTTTTCGATTTTAATTTAAGGTTTAGGCATTTTAATTTAACGTTTTCGATTTTAATTTAAGGTTTAAACATTTTAATTTAACGTTTTCGATTTTAATTTAAGGTTTAGGCATTTTAATTTAACGTTTTCGATTTTAATTTAAGGTTTAGGGATTTTAATTTAACGTTTTCGATTTTAATTTAAGGTTTAGGCATTTTAATTTAACGTTTTCGATTTTAATTTAAGGTTTAGGGATTTTAATTTAACGTTTTCGATTTTAATTTAAGGTTTAGGCATTTTAATTTAACGTTTTCGATTTTAATTTAAGGTTTAGGCATTTTAATTTAACGTTTTCGATTTTAATTTAAGGTTTAGGCATTTTAATTTAACGTTTTCGATTTTAATTTAAGGTTTAGGCATTTTAATTTAACGTTTTCGATTTTAATTTAAGGTTTAGGCATTTTAATTTAACGTTTTCGATTTTAATTTAAGGTTTAGGCATTTTAATTTAACGTTTTCGATTTTAATTTAAGGTTTAGGCATTTTAATTTAACGTTTTCGATTTTAATTTAAGGTTTAGGCATTTTAATTTAACGTTTTCGATTTTAACTTAAGGTTTCAACATTTTAATTTAACGTTTTCGATTTTAATTTAAGGTTTAGGCATCTTAATTTAACGTTTTCGATTTTAATTTAAGGTTTAGGCATTTTAATTTAACGTTTTCGATTTTAATTTTAAGGTTTAGGCATTTTAATTTAACGTTTTCGATTTTAATTTAAGGTTTAGGCATTTTAATTTAACGTTTTCGATTTTAATTTAAGGTTTAGGGACTTTAATTTAACGTTTTCGATTTTAATTTAGGGTTTAGGCATTTTAATTTAACGTTTTCGATTTTAATTTAGGGTTTAGGCATTTTAATTTAAGGTTTTGTTAAACGGGAGATATTTTGCCGAGTGGTTGCCAGTAATCCTCGGCATTCTTCGCCCATTTCCCAACCTTTTCGTTGTTTTTCGCCAGATTTCCATTAGGGGGCGCATCCATAAGTGGAAGTGAGAATGAGGGGATACGGTAGAGTAATGGAGTGGAGTAATCCCTCCACTACCACCCCCACCTCAATCAGCAGGGGGGTGGGGGGGGGAGGGGATTGGGGGGCCATTTGATGACCATCCCTAAGATCACTGTATAAAAGGCCCCCAATCGGACAACAATCAGTTGGGTGGTTTTGGAAGGGCAGGTGGGTTTCTGGGCAGTCCTGAGAATTCCACTTCGATCCTGAAATACGTTTGGTTTTTATTTTAACCTGATTCCTGTTCATTTTATGGGTTCCTAATTTTTATCCCTACTGTCGATTTAATATATGCAATTCTCGGAACTCATGATAGCTTTTTCAGGTTGAAAGTATTTTCCATGGTTCCACCAACAACTACACGACGACCCTATGGAATGGCATTGCAGATTGACGAGTCGGTTGAAGCACGCGATCGATCTAGGGTATGTATCTTAAAGGTTACTCGAATGTCATCGGGGGTCCTTTTACGGCAATAAGACTTGTAGCCATAATCCTGACAGCCAAAATCCCGATAGACACGAAAATCCCGACGTGCCAAAAATACCAACTACGAAATCCCGACAGAAAAGTCACGACCGCCAAATTCCCGGCAGAAAAACCACGATCGGCAAAAATCCCGACAGGCCAGAATCCTGACATCCAGAATCCCGACAGCCAAACGTACTATAGGCGAAAACCCTGAAATCTAAAATCCCGACAAAAAAATCCCGGAGGGGGGGGGGTGCAAAACCCCGACAGGCCAAAATCCCGACATGATCCTTGGCAGTAGCTTGAATGCCACATATTTTAAACAGCTGTTTGCATGTCGGCATTTTGGCTGTCAGGATTGTTACCTATCGGCTTTTATTATACAGGGTGGGCAAAAAAAAAAGCCCACAGTTTGGGTCGAAATAACTCGCGAACGGTAGAGAATCGAAGGTACGTTACCATGCCAGAATGCTTAAATATGCTGGGTATGAAGATTTAACACAAGTTGATTTTTTCGATTTTTGGCGACGTATCAATACAAATGACACCCGAAAACTGTGCGTTCGGGGAAACTTCATTTGTATTTTTCTCAGTTTCCTGTGGTGGCTGGCATCTAATTTTTATTATGTAAGGTAATATAAGCCGCAGATATGTACCTACAAAATTTAAGAATTTTTGAGGGTCTGGTTGAAAAGTTAGAGAGGAATGAAATTTTGTATGGAGAAATTTCGTAATTTTTCGATATTAAAAAATCTTATGGTGGAAATGTCAAAAGAACGAGTTGTAGAATACCTACGGACTATGCACAATTGCATAAACACATTAAAAAAATTTTCGAGGTCGACGAATTTTTGAGTTTTTCAACGACCCCCTGGTCATGGATTTTTCGAGGTCTCGAAACTGAACTTGGAAAAAATATTTCTAAATTGCCAAAGGAGACTGAGCTGTTTTCTTTGCTTAGCTATGTAGTTCTGGGGTTGATCTATCATCTACAAAATTTCGAGCTACCGTACCCCTTTGGAAGGGCGTCTTTTAGGGCCTCCAAAACGGTTGGTTCGTGCTTTTTTACGTACCTTGCCACCATGTTATAAATTTCAATCGCGCTATGAAAATTATCGTTTTAATTTTATCTGATAGCAGTGGAATAGCGCATCCTAAAGCCTTATTCATGAATTTTTTTAACCAGCCGTTGGCGCCAAGAAAATTCATCAAAACCCGAAATAAACCGAATTGGAGGTTGCGTAAAAAAATTTTGGAAGGTGGAGTCGTAGGGATATTTTGAGCAATAAGTCAGTGCCATCAGTTGAATAAAGCTATGCAAAGATTAAAGCAATTTCACGTCGCAAACATTTTAAGAAGATTTCTAAACTTCGATTTTGGAATAGGGTGATCTTCGATTTTGAGCTGAAAGTCACCATAATCATGAATCAGATTGTCCCCAAATTTGACGGGCGTAGATAATAACATCAAAGCTATAACCGTATCCATAATACCCAGCTCGTTTTTTTATTTTTAAAAACTCGAAAATTGACCCGGCCACTCGGACCCAAAATCGGCTCTCTGGACTGGTTTTGCACTGCCTCGTAACTTTGTTATTTACCATCCAAAATCAGTCATTTTTGACAGGCTATCTTACAATCGCTTCTAGAAGGTCATCGAATAGAAAAATCTTCAATTTATGGAATTTTGTGATGGCATGCTAAAACGCGCTCCACGGGGGTTACTGTAGAAAATCGAAATTTGCGATTTTCCGGTGTTTTTGCCATGGAATCGCTTCGATCTTTTCGGAAAACCAATAGTAGCAGTTTTTGGACCAATTGATCAAAAAATTTACAAAATTCTGCCGCAGAATTAAAAAATAAGTTTTTAGTCTTTTTCATGAAAGTTTGTGGATAGTACGCTCTCGTATTTGGCAGTAAGGTGCCTCTACTTATTGCCTAACAACCCAGAAAATTTTAGCCGAATCGAAGCTAGGGGCCCCGAGAAAAGCGGGAAAAACGAAACCTACAGTACCCCCGCTGGGGCACGTTTTAGCAAGCAATACAAAAATACCATAGATTGTGGTGGAATATGGTGTGGGATCCGAGATTAATATTTGGATAAGCCATTGGCGAAAAACCAGCCATAGGCAGTGAGTTATAAGCGAGTTATGACACCGAGAACAAAAATAACGAAAACTCGCGAAAATTGTTTTGTTTTTAAAAAATGAAATTGACCTCAAAAAATTCTAAAATTTTGCTATTACATTTCTACAAATTTATACTATTTTCAGACAAAAAAAATCAGGATTTTCCCACCACCCGTTAAGGAACGCACAATTTTCGGTCGCAACCAGCGTCAATAGTACAGTTGCGTACCCAAAAACCGAAAAAATCAAGTTGTGTTAAATCTTCATACCCAGCATATTTAAGCATTCTGGCATGGTAACGTACCTTCGATTCTCTACCGTTCGCGAGTTATTTCGACCCAAACTGTGGGCTTTTTTTTTTGCACACCCTGTAATCAAGAGCCACCCCCAGCATCCTCTTCTCACGATTCTCGTCAGGGCAATAGCCGACAATCTTCCTTTGATAGCCGTCGTAGCTTCTCCCGAAATCGCTCTTCTAGCCGTCACTCTTCAATAGTTTTGACACCTCTGGCCGCTCTCGTTCTCGGGAGCGCCGCCACCAGGACTACGGTCGTTCTGATTCCGACTGCACCCGCCCACGCCGCCTTCTCTGGGCGTAAGCGTCCTGATCACCACGAACGCGCCTCCCGTCCGCGCTCTCATAGCCACTCCGCCAAAAAGTGTGCCGCCTTTCGCAGTAATTTCGCCACCTTTACCAATAGCTTAGTTGCGAAGCGCGTTGGATCCCGCGACCCCTCGGGGCGTGTTCCGCTTCCCCCTGTTCCTGACCCCGCAGATGCCCTCCGTCAATTCATTCATGGAAAACGCCATCTCATGACTATCGCCATCGAGGCCTGGAACGTCAGGGACAAGCGCTTTTCCAAATGCCACGCATTAATAGATCCCGGCGCGGAAGCCAGTTTTTGCACTCGCAAGTTCCAGGATCAATTAGGCCTTGCCTCCCTGTGCCAAGAAAATATTAACATTATTAGTTTTGGGCGATGTTGCCTCGGACGAAGATGTCCTCATCCGGTTCGTCTCATTATTAGAAATCTTCATGCTGACTCCCAATATGAACGCGTGTCCAAACCTATATTAGTTTTCTCCAAAAATAGCAAATTGACTAGCTCCTACAGCACGCCCTGTCTCACCGAGGACGATCTCGCCTTTATGCAACATCTGAATTGGCCATATCAACCTCCGGATCCCTCTGTCGACCCCGATCTGCTTCTCGGCATGGACATTTGGTGGTCATTATTTGATGCCACTATTCATAAGGAATGCTCTGTCCGGTCTCGTGGCCGTTCAAACCATTTTGGGCACTGTCGTCAGTGGCCCGCAGATTCTACCTCCTGCGCGGGTCCCCGAGCTCTTAACCTCTGTCCGCATCAATACCGCTAGCACTTCTTCTGCTCTGGGCGAGGAGGAGTCCTTCCTTCCGCTCAAACAACTCTGGACTTTGAAAAACGCCGGTCTTGACGAAATTCTGCTTGATTCTCCCACTCAACCCATCGATCAGCCTTTTATCCAAGATCTATTAGCCAAGCATGAAATTCGTGAAAAAGGGCGCATTTATACCAATCTTCCTTGGAATTTCAAAAAGGAACAGCTTCCAAATACTTTTTCATTAGCTCTCTCTCGTCTAAAAAACAATCTTCCCAAATATCGCGAGGATCCCACCGTTTGGCAATCTATCAAAAATGTCTACGCAGACATGCTGAAACGCGATATCGTGGAAATAGTCGATGAACCCCATACTATTAGCAATACTACCGTTTACTATATCCCGGTCCACGTCGTTTTTCGCCCTGGCAGTCATTCCACAAAAGTTCGTGCTACATTAGATGCTAGCGCATCCTACGCTAACGAAATCTCCCTCAATGACGCATTAGACAATGGCCCTTCCTTATTAGCTGACTTGTGCACTACGTTCCTCCGTTGTCGGACCCATCGCTATCTCATTAGTTCGGACATTGAAAAAGCCTTTTGGGGCGTGCGCCTGAAAGAGGACGATCGAGACGCAACGAGAATCCTCTGGCTAAAAGACCCAGATGGACCCCTCGTGCCGGAAAACTTACTTGTGCTCCGGCACAAATGCCTGCCTTTCGGGCTGGGGCCAAGTCCAAATATATTAGAATTTGCAAAATTAGTTCTCGTTCTTCATTATCCCGACTTTAATGAGATCGTCGCCATGTGCTACGTCGATAATAGCTTTATTGGTGCCCGGGATGTGTCCGAAGGCAAACGCAAAGCACGTTTTGCCAAAGATACTTTGCCCGTATCGACATGAATCTTAGAGATTTTATTAGCAACAATATGGATATTCTTACCGAATTTGACGATCAAGATCTCGCTTCCAACCCGATCCAAAAAATATTAGGCGTCGCCTGGAATACCCTGACTGACACTCTCTCCTGGACCCTGCGTTTCAATAGGCCATCCACCGCAAAAATCACTAAAAAATACGTTGCCAAAGTTTTTTGCAGCCTCTACGACCCCTCTGGTATCTTAATTCCCGTTATTATCCGCTCACGCATCTTTATGCAACAACTCTGGAAATTTTACTCCAAATGGAGCGATGAATTAGGCCCCGAACATCAACTTGAATTTGAAAAGCTTTTTTCCGAACTCCAGGACGAAGTCTTGCAGCTCCCGCGCGCCATCGCCTTCCGCGCTGACAACGAATCAATCACATTAGCGCTTTTCAGCGACGCCTCTAACAACGCCTACGCTTGCGTAGCATACTTGCGCGTCCAAAGCAATAGCAAAGTTTATGTCCATCATATCCGCGCCAACTTTAAATTAGTCCCTCTTCATCATCGTGATCGCTTCACCACCCCCAAGGTCGAATTATTAGGCATGTATTTGTCCGCTAAATCAGCTCGTTTTCTCGTCGCCAAATTAGACCTGGCTATCTCCTCCGTCCACTTTCACTGCGACAATACCGCAGTTCTAGGTTGGCTGCGCAATCCTCCTACTAAAGTCGGCCCCTTCGTTCGAAATCGCCTCAGATACATCCATGAAACCGTTTCGCTTTTCGCAGCCCAAGGTCTTATTAGCGATTTCCATTATGTGGCCACTAAAGAGAACCCAGCCGATGTAGCAACCCGAGGTTGCACTGGCCGTGAATTAGTTACCGATTCCAATTGGCTTCATGGGCCTCCCTCCCTCGAGCAGGATCCTCAATCTTGGCCCCCCTTCTCTAGCCAACCACCGCCCGAGCCGAATGACGATCTTGCGCTCGCCCCAGATGACCCCATCGAACCCTCGAACCTAGCTCACTTTGCAATTCACTCTCAACAAATTTTGGATAATAGCGATCAACCGAGCGTTTTACCTATTAGCCGTTTTTCTCAATTTTCGACGTTGCTTCACGTTACCACGTTTCTGTTGACCTGGCGTCTATTAGTGCTCCGAAAATCCAACCGAGCGCTCGGATCCTATCGCGATCTACCGAAATTAGCCCATGATACGATTATTCGACAGCATTACCTCGGTACCAAGCTCGACCTGTCAGCGCTTGGCTCACGCGGTATCCATGCGGATTCGGACGGCATTTTGCGCCTGCATACGCGCCTCGGCCGCGCCAAACTCGTTGATGATATGGCAAAACCTATCTTTATCCTTCCCAAAAGCCCCCTTCTTCATCTGCTAATTAGAGAGGCCCATAATAGCGTCTATCATTGTGGCGTTAAAGACACCCTCGCTGCTTTTCGCCGCAAATACGTCACAATCGGCCTCCGTAAGAAGGTGGAATCCTATTTACGCCACTGCGTCCTCTGCAAAAAGTTTAATGGCAAACCATATAAGTACCCTGGATTAGACCATCTCCCTTTAGATCGCGTTTTCATCCAAGCGCGCCCCTTCAACACCGTGGGATTAGATAACTTCTTTTTGACCGTCAATCAGCGACGCCGAGTCGTCCTTCTTATCACTTGTACGGTAACCAGGTTGATACATTTGGAGATTAGTGAAGATTTGACTGCATTAGCCTTTATTCAAAGCTTTAAACGATTTTGCTCCCGGCGTGGCGTTCCCGCAAAAGTCTTTGCCGATAATGGCAGTAATTTTCGCCTTGGTGCCCAGATTCTTGCCCCCGAGCAGCCCGCGTCTGGGGACTTCGCTCAAAAAATCGGCTCCTTTATGGACAATAGTGGAATTTCCTTCGTCTTTATCTCCCCCCTCAGTCCCTGGAAAGGCGGTTTTTGGGAACGTCTCAACCATAGCATTAAAACAGTCTTTTACAAAAATAGCCTCCGTACGAAAGCACTCGCAAAGATGGACGACGCCTCGTTCCTTACCTTGATCATCGAAATAGAAGGCATCGTAAATTCGCGTCCGCTCACGGGCCGCCGTGACTTTGACGAGATCGTGCGTGCCATTGATTTTATTAGCCCAAAAGCGCTTCTCAACTGTCCGATCGATACTTCACCGGACCATTGGATTCCCGAAATTTCCTCGATCGACCATGTCAAATCCCTCCTCAATAGTTACGAACGCTTTCTCAAAGAATCTCGCGAAATTTTTCAATCCGAATACCTCCTCGGGCTCCGAACGTACCATAAACAGCGTTTGATCAATACACAAGGAGCTCATCTTCCTCGCGTCGGAGATGTAGTTTTCATTGTGGAGGACAACAAACCGCGTCGTTCTTGGCCATTAGGTATCGTCGAAAAACTCAAGATTAGTAGCGACAACGAAATTCGCTCTGTTTTTGTTCGCAACACCAAAAACCATGTATTAGAACGTTCCGTAAACCATTTGATTCCTCTTGAAATCACCTCTTCCGAGCCAATAGTCCCCACTTCCTCCGATCCGCCTACTAGCGCCATTTCGCTGCTTGACTCAGCTCCTCCGGCGCCCTCCGGGCCTCGCGTCCAGCCGGCTCGAGCCGCCAAAAAACCTATTAGCTATTTAGAAACCAGTGTGCAGGCCTTGCCTTCGTCCCACCAGACTTCGGCTTTGCCTTCCTGGCGTTTTCACAAGCTGGCTTTCCTACTCCCTATACTCCTGCTTGCTCAAACCGTCTCCGCCGCCACCAAAATAGAATGCATCACCGGCGGCGTCCGCCTCCATCTTTCCCGCCTTGATGAATTTGAGCTCTGTGCCAATAGTCAGTGCAAAATCATTAGAAATCCTGATGCCGAGCATACTGAACTTTTTCCCGGTTCCATTGTCCGCCGGCCCTATCTAATCACTTGGAAATCAGGGATCGGTCCTGATCCTCACCTAGTGCAATTAGTCTGTCCCGCGGCCCAATTATGCCACACAATAGAATGCACTTTTTGCTTCGAAGCATTGCTAAACTATCAGTGCTGGCCCCTTTTTTCCACATTCCTCACAATAGTCCTGACTACCGTGGCCCTTTGCCTCATTTACTGGGCGTGCAAAGGCTTAAGAACAATTTTGCGTGGGCTCCGTTCTTGCCTTGCCAATATTTTTCTTTTCTGGCGTTTTTTTCGTCATCGGCGCGCCCGCCGTCGCCTGCTTTCTGAAGACGCCCTCCCTCTTCACTCCTCATCAGTGCCTGTTTCTGGCCCATTAGCCTTGCCGGATTCGGCTCCAGCCAACGTCCTTTATACCGTTCGGCGTCGCGGGAGCACCCATCTCCTTTTTTTCATTATTTTGCTCAGTGTAATCCGAGTGGCGTACCCCTGCGATGATACACTGTACCTTTCGAATAGCAACATTCGCTGTTTGAGTGAGAACCCTAATCAGTGCGAATTCCGCAAATCCATTATGTCCCAGCTTAATAGTCACAAATTAGAGCATTGCTATACCCTTCGTGACTCGAAATCCAATATCCTTGGTGAAGTGCGCCTTCGTGTCCTGCGGGTGGCTCAGACTTGCCAAAAAGTCATGCGCTATTTTACCCGGGATAACGAAATTCGCGTCCATTTCTCTAAAAGGTGCCCTGGCATGGGCTCTTGCAAAGGCCAGCATTGCGCATCTGTCAGAAGTAATAGTATCATTCCCGAATTTGCCCCCAATATTCAAAAAGCTTACGGCAATAGTCATTGCGTCGAATCTTGTGGCGGCTGGGGCTGCGCTTGCGGCTGGTTATCCAGCGGCTGCCTGTATTATCGAATAGTTGAAGAATCCCTAGGTAGCCATCCAATAGAATACTATAAGTGCCGTTCCTGGCGCCCTACCATCGAGCTCGAATTAGAATGGCAGTTGGGACAAAGCCATCACATCGTCCGGCGCGTCTTATCGCCCTTCTTTAACCACCAATTTCCAGGCTATAGCTTGACAATTCAATCCCTTCAATTAAACTCCTACGATGTACAGCACGATCGTTTTCTTTTTGACCAAATAGCCAATATTAGTATTGTTGCCCCTCAAAAATTCAAGCCAATCCTCGAATGTCCGAATCGTCTTCTGCAGAATTGCACCTTCATCGATCGTTGTACTTGCCTGCCCGCCGATCAGAGTATCGCCTGCAACTGCGATTATCATCGTCCTCGCTCGCTCTTCTCTGATCTGAACCTCGTTCTTCCTCTCACTACACCCGACTACTTGCTGGCCACCGATGCGAACCAACAGGTCGTCATGCAACCTCTGCGGTTTGCCGCCTCTTATTCGCTCGAGTTTACCGGCTTCAGTTTTGAAAGCCAGAACATGGTCAATAGCTTACAGGCTGCGCAGGTCCAGTTTATCTCATTAGAAGGCTGTTACGACTGTCAACGTGGGGCCATCGTCTCCCTCCTTTGCCAAGTGAATAGCACTCGCCCCCTTCCCCTCTACCTGGAATGCACCAACGCCTTGCAGAGCGCAACTAGACTGCAATTCTCGGTTCTCTGCGATCAGCACGGGCTACTCACCAATCGTAGCCTTCACTTTACTTCTCCTGAAGTTAATAGTTCGTGCACCTCGACACAAGCTCCTTCATTATCCTTACACCTATATGGCCATTTGTTTTTTGATTCAGCATTAGATAATAGTATGCTTCAACCCTTGCACGTGCCCTTCCTCCCCGATTGGGCCTTTCCCATCCCTCTCCTCCAATATTGGCATCTCGCCAAAAAATCTTATGCTCTTTTTGCCTTCTTCCAGGCAAATTACCTCTATCTCGCTGCCGCCACCCTGGGCGTTCTCATCCTTGCTTACGTCATCTATCAGCTCTATCTATGGCATCTCCTTAAATGGCTTTGTTCTTTTTTTCTTTTTTGCCTTCGCTCTCCCTTATGTTTCTTCGCGCTCATCCGTCACTTCCGCCAAAAATTCAAAAGTCATTAGTTCTTTCCAGTACCCCTTCAACCTTCAACGACAACATGCCGAAGCAAACCGCTCCCAAGCGCAAAGCCAAACCACCGGCGCGCGCTCCCTCTCCCGCCCCCGCTCCCGTCGAGGACATGGACCTGGACGAAGTCGACCACGCTGCTCCACCTGATGACCACCTGTACTTGGAGTTGGACGACGACGTTCTTCTCGCCGATGAGCCATTAGCCGATGAGCCATTAGATGAAGATGAATTAGTCGATGCGGCCATTCCCGAGGCGCCTCCCGCAGTGCGTCCCGCCCCTCCTTTGTTTGATCCTCGCGCTGCACCGGCCGCGCCATTAGTTCCGGATCATCAAGAGGGCGCTCCTCCAGCTGTCGCTCCTCCGCCGCCTCCACCAGGATTCGCTCCCCTTCAACCGGCAGCCCCGGCATTAGTTCAGCTCCCCCCTGCCGTCGGTCCGCTGGCGCCTGCTCCGGTCGTTCTTGCCCCAGGTTACGTGCAGATCTCGAGGGAGCAATTTGAAGCCTATCAGGCCCAAGTCCGAGCCAATGAACGCCGTCGAGCTCAGGAGAATCAGCGCCTTCAGGAGCAAAGGGCGTATATTCGCCAACATGGACACCCCCGGATCACGTTGGCCACCCCGGAAAATGAGGGTTTCGGAATTAGTCCACGCGAAGAAGCCAACATCAGACAAGAACGTGGAACCTGTATCGGCTGCTCCGGTAATCACGGAATCCGTGATTGTTTGGTTTTCGCTACAGCCACCGAGCGTAACGCTCTATTAGTCGTCCGCGACATCTGCAGAAATTGTCTCAGTCATACCCTCACCAATAGTCGATGTCGCTCGGGCCCAAAGTTGTGCGTCTGTTGCTGCCGAGAAAACGACGATCTGGAGGCCGCCAAGCACAATACAGTGTTGTGCCCCCTGTTTTTTACGCCGCGCCGTGCCGTGTACGAAAAGCTGAAGAAGTACCGTCCATCGTCTCCAGATGGAACCGCCTTCCAACAACAGCGGCGCCGCCAAGCGTAGGTCCCATCCCTCCGCTCTATTAGCCTCTCTTTGATTAGCCCTTCGTGCGAAGCCATCCTCTCCCCCCTTCATTAGCCTGCCTCCTCCAGCTTCTTCCTTGCCTCTCGCCATTTGTCCTCCCCGATTAGACCGCCATCAGCCTTGCTAGATTCATTAGTCGCTCTGGTCTTCAATGGTCCTGGTCGCCACGTGCCATCTGCCTCTCACACACGATGCCTTGCTCGGATGTGCTCTGTTGTGCTGCTCGGCTGTGCTCTGCTGTGCCTGTGCTCCTGCCATGATGTGCCCGCGGCCTCCATACCCTTCCCAATTCTCCCCTATTTTTTTGCTGCTCCCATCGCTTCCCTCTCACTACCTGCACCTGGCATTTTTTCATCTCATTGCCGCTTTCTTGTGTAGTGGGGTGTGTCGCACCCTTGGGCGAGCAGCCCATTATTTTCCCCTCCCCGCCTAGAATATAAAGTGCCCTCGGGATTGGCACGGGGAACTTTTTCCTATGAGTCCGCCTCGCTCTTCCCCACGTCCTTCTCAACAGGACAATGAGAACCACGATTAGCCCTATCTTATCTTATATCTTATTATATTATCTTATCTTATATCTTATTATATATGTAATAGGAATAAACCGCAACCATACGGTACTTCTAATAGTATAACATAACAGTAATACATATAAGGGGAATAATATCACTGTGAGCCTACCCGACGGGGCCACAGGGGCGTGGTCTAGACACGGTCCGCGCCCGGCCAGCCCGTGTCGCCACTCTTGACAGAACCATCCTCGTTCTAACAGAATGCTATGCCTCGAATTTCAGCCCAGCAAACAAAAGCAAGTCCGTTTAGTCAGATAAGTCTGTCTGGTGCGTAGCGACCGCAATTTAGCTTCGACAGAATTTACGGGATAATACTTTATCAAGCATGAGATCAGCAATGAGGATGAACAATGGGAAAGCGTAACAACAAATTGTAAAATAGTGATAGCGGTGGGACAACTGCAACGTAAAACTCATGTACAACATTTCGACTGCGTGTTACTTGCGTGAGGGCGCGTGAAACTGGAAAATTGTAAATCTATCCGTGTGTTTGGTCATCTTCGACGAAATCGTACGCCTTCTCGCGGGCCACCGAATCAATATGAGAGACCTGAAAAATTCGGGTTAGCTAATGCCTAGTAAATATCGAACCAAACAAGAAGGTGATCAGCCACTTACCTTGTTGCGGAAAATGACACCGAAGTACTTCTCCGCTGATGCCAAAAGTTCTGGTCGGAAGGTGGTGGTGATGAATTGGGCATTTTCAGCGAGTTCGTGAATCATATCTGCGAAAAGAATAGAATGATCGCTCTAGGGACACTAACCAGCCACAGCTTTTCGATGCATCGGGTCCAAGGCGGCGTCGATCTCGTCGAAGAGGTAGAACGGGGCAGGGTCGCACTAACAAATATTTGTTCTTGTTTAAGAGGAAAATTACCTTTTGGATGGCGAAGATCATCGCAAGGGCGACCAGAGTTTTCTGACCGCCAGAGAGCTGTTGCATTTCCCTTGTTTCCGCATCGGCTGTAAATCCAACCTAAAGCAAGGACGTTGTCGCTTCGGGTAACTCTTACCCGAATGCCGACCCCTGTGAAATTCTCGACCGTAGCCTTCTTCTTGCGGCTACTCTCCGCCTCATCGTCACCTTGGCTGTTGTCTTCCGTATTCTGGCTTTTATCCTACAAAAAATGCTGATAACTGAAGATTCTTACCGCCGTCTGCATGACTAGATCGCCACGACCGCCAGGAACCAATTTGGCGAACACATCGCGGAAATTCTTGGCGACCTAAAACAATGAACCCGCCGCCTATTAAAAAAACCTGCTTAAAGGTGAAGTGGATAGCGTCATATTTACGATTCTCCAACACGACCAACAAATTCTCAATAGCCGTCTCATTCTTGCGTTGCTCCTCCATGCGCTTTGTCAAATCCTCTTTCTGAGACGACGCTTGGACGAATTGATCCAAAGCCTAAAAGAAAAGTTCCATCTCGTAAACCAAAGGACCTTTTTGTTGACGTTTTCGTACTTCTTCAACTCGTTCAACGCTTCGGAGAGCTTTTTGTCCAATTGCTTCGAAGTGAGGTTTTGGTACTTGCTGAATGCTTCTGTAGGGAGCGAACCGAGATCTCGAATCTAAAACAATATCAAAAAGTGTATTTTGATCGAAACGCACCTTCTTGACGCTCTCTTCACGCTTGGAGTAGAGTGTGCTCTGCTTGGTGAATATCGATTCGATCTGCTTCGAGAACTCCTCCAGTTGCTGCTCCAAATCCTTCTGTTGTTCGTGCACGTCGTCCAATTCGCGGGTCAACTTTTCAGACTTCTCATCGTATTCACGAAGCTTTTGCTCGAGTTCGTCAAGCCGTTGAATAATTTCCTAAGAAATCTATGACCGAAACCAGGAACAACATTACCTTCAGCCGGGTGAGGACGCTGGTCAATTCCGAGCTGTCATTTTCCAGGTTGTGTCGCTTTTCATCTACGGAAATGTCGCCGACTTTCTAAAGATCCCATAAACGCCCGAGATGATTTATTATACCGAGCTGAGATTTTCACGCCTACGGATCAGATTAGTCTCCAACAAGTTTTCAATCTTCCTTTTCCGAGATTCGAGGTCACTTCTGTTCTTCGTCACTTCTTCCAGTTTCACCCGAAGGGACTTCGATTTGTTCTAAAATCCGTTTTAAAATCAAGCGGCTCGTATGCCTGGAATTCTTCAATGTGCCGTTGATCACTCGACGACAGCTGGCTTTCCAGTGGCTGGTCCAGCTCCGACTCAAGCGTCGCCTTCTTGTCTTTCATCTCACGAATGCGGTTCCGCAATGGGATCAATTGATTTTTCTAAAAATCAGTAGGAAAATTAGAGCTTGGTAAACCTTTTGTTCAACGTTGCGGGCACCAGATACGAGTTGTTCGCTGGTGAACTTGCGCTTCTCGTTCAGCTCGCGATGCAGGGATTTCAGACGCTGCAGTTCCATCTCAATGCGCTCGATTTCTTGTCTTATCCTTTCGACTTCTTGTTGTTTCTGGCCGGCTTCGCGCGCCAATCGTTCAAGCTCACCCTAGAGACAATTATCGAAATTTAGGAATTTTACTCACCGAGAACTCCTCCAAGCCTTGATTCTTCTCGCGGATGGCGTTGAAGGTTTCGAGCTTGGACTTCTTACGATCGATGTAGCCTCCGGTCAACGCACCACGCTTGTGAATCTGCAACAACGATCGTTACGTTAGAGCCGTGATGATTGCGCACCTGGTCACCGTCCAACGTGACAGCATCAAAGCCCTCGTGTTTGGCCATTTGTTGGCCGACTTGAATGGTTCGCACAATCACTAAAGATGAACATATTTGGGCCAATAAACGAAAATACCTGTTCCAGCAAACACTTGGCGGAAGACGTTCTCGAAGCGAGGGTCATATTCGAAGCAATCGATCATTGGGCGGGCATCCTGCAAGCAGAAAATTAGAAAAGAAGACAACGAATAAAAAAAATTACAAGATACGAGACAGCAAAAACAAACCGGATTGTTGGTGCTTCTCCTGTGGGGACAGGTGAGTCGCGACAGTGGAAAGAAGTCGAGTTGACCAGGGAGTTCCATCGCGTTAACCCTGTTGAGGATCTTCATCGCGACCCGATCATCTTGGACAACGTGGTAGAAGAGTCGCGAAGCCGCCGTCACTTCTACCGCCTGGTAGTAGTTCGGGTCGCAGTCCACCAGGTCGATCAATGTGCCTGAATTCCAAGTAGGAAATGAGCGTAACAGCTCACCGTAATATCCGTTCAGAACGTCGTCGTTCTTGCCGTTATGATTGTTGTCGCGGAACCATTGTAGCACGCGCTTCACGCTATCCATCCCATTCAGCGCCGGCTATAAAAATTTAAGGTCGATAAGAAACACAACCGAACCTTGTTCGTCAACCCGCGTAGCTGGTTCTCGAGCTGCTGTACTTCGGTTTTAACTTGGTCAAACTCTTCGCGACGCTCACGTTCTTTTCTGCCCGCATCCCTGTAAATAAAATGTGCATGCAAAATGAGGGGCCAAAAGTATCTCGGATTTTTGCAAAGATGAAGTGAACCGACATTTGCGCATGAACGGCCCTGTCAAGTTCCTTGCGCAGACGGGCATAGTTGCTGTTGGCGCGCTCGAGTTCGGTAGCCGTTTCCTCGACTCTGAGCCCAATATTCTGAAAGATAACATTAGCCTTTCCAGTAAACTGTCTGGCTCACCCTAATTTCATCATTGACCCGTTGCTCGTCAGCCGCCTCCTCCACCAGGCTCCTCTCGATCGTCTGAATCTGTTCTTCGGTATCGCCGAGCTGTGTCTTGACAAATTTAATTTCTTTCTTCAAGAAGTTGTCTCGTTCTTCAGCAGTCTTGAACTGCTGTTTGTGCCCTAAATCAATAAAATGAGCAACTGAACAGAAATTGTCGACCTTGTTTCAACAAGAGATCGTTCAAACGATTTTCAGCGATACGGACATCCGAACGCAATCCTTCCTCAGTTTCGAGAATTTTCTGTAAAAACTGCCATTCGTAATGATTGTAATATGACATGCCTCGTATTCCGGGATGATCTCGTCCAGCTCTTCTTGCTTTTCCGCGATGTCAGCCTTCAACCGCTCGAGCTCATCTTCGGCACGAGTGCGACCGGAACGCTCTTTCTCGACATCTTCTTTCAGATCTGAAAAGAGGAATTATGAATGAACCGAATAATCAACCTCGGATCTTCAGTTCGAGGGCGGTTCGTTTCTCGTAAAGAGCCGTTTGTTCTTGGGCAAGCGCTTGTTTTTCCTCTTTCTGGCCTTTGAACTTGGAATCGAGCTTGCGCTGTTCGGCGGAAGCCCTCGCTTCCCTAGCCTGCGCCTCCATCAAATCGGATTGCACCTAAAGATAACCATAAACTTCAAAGCAATGCCGCGTCAACTCGCCTTATTCTGTCGCTGGTTCAGCTCCTCGCGTTGCTCAGAAAGTTGGTCGAGCTTCTTGCGCGCTTCTTTGATCTCGACATCATACATCGTGTATTCGATAGAGCGCTTTTGCTTGTCCCATTTTTGGTATTCTTTCAAATCCTCCTTCTCAGATTCAAGCGTCTTTAGACGATCCTCGATATATGAAAGCAGGTCTTCGATCTTCTTCGTTTTGGCACCTAAACAGACGTGGGAAAACTTGGCGGAACTGAACCTGTTTCTTTGAGGATCTTTAGCGATTCTTCCTTGCGTTCATCGTAAACACGAGTACCAGCCACCTCCTTCAAAAGCTTCAATCTATGCGGATCAGGCGCCGTCGCCAGTTCATTGATTTTTCCTTGCTTCACGATGTAGTAAGGGTTGGAGCGCGAAAAGCCGGCCGATTCCATAAGATTGACCACCTAAATAGAGTAAGTACTTCAAAACTTCCCATTTGCACCTCAGCTCGTGGCACCAGTTTCTGGTCGATGTAGTACTGGTCCTTCTTTTGAGCAATCTGGCGAACCACTCGAACCACATCAGATTCCACCTATAGATCATTGAAAGGTAAAGACACCTCAAAGTCCATACCGCCGGGATGCGCCTATCGGAGTTGTCAAAAATAATCTCCACTCGGGCCACCGTCACTTTTGGTCCGGTGCCTTCGTGCAGCATTCCCATCCTCTGTTCAGGCCGCAAATGGGCGAATTCTTCCGACAGCACGAATTGAATGGCTAGAAATAACGTTTTAGGTTAAAAATGTTGGACAACCTAAGAAAAAGTTGGACTTCCCGGAACCATTGCGGCCCACGATGACATTGTGCTTCGGGGAGAAGCTGTCGATTGTGGTGTTTTCTCGGTAACTCCGGAAACCGGAGATGTTCACCTGGAAGCACAGGATACTAATTCCTAGCGTAGGGTTTACCTGTTTGATGAACATAGAATGGGAGCCAGCCGCTTCTACTCGAATTCAATATAGCTGGAAAAGATAGTTTTAGAAAAAGGTAAAAAGATAAAAAGGCTAAAATTGAAAAATTTCAAGGCGAAAAGCCCAACATTTTTTCGCGGCGAGACCACAGTTTTTACGTTAACTCGAGTTTCTAGCGCTATCATCCTTGCGCGCGTACTCTTTCTTTTCCAAATTTTGAGCTTCCGGTCCGTATAATTTTCTTTTTCGATAAACTAAAAAGTAAAAAGTATTTAATGTATGCAAAAATTTACAGCGCCCCGCCGAGGATTCGAACCTGCGAGCCCGCGTTTGCTGGTTCAATCGGGTGCCGGGTTGCGCTCGATTGTGTGGGGGAGTTGTATGTCTTCGTAGTGACTGAATGCTTAGCAGCGCGTTTTTGTAACTGGCGTATTATTTTTTATTATTATTTCCTTTTGTATGTTTAGGTAGTGCGCTTACCTCTAAATTGTTCATTTTCAGATTGCTCCTCAGACGTACACCCTTTCATGAAGGAGCAGTACCGAACGCCGAATTCAGCCCGAAAGGCGTAAGTCCGGGCATCTCTTACAAAACTCTTTTTCAGTGTTGCGGTCACCTTCTCACCAGGAAATGCAGAATTCATGCGACAGGTATGATTAGTTTTAGAATTTTTTATGGCTTTATTTTAGGTGGCCCATGTGCCGATTTGTAATCCGAAGCTTTATGAGGAGACTCCGGGGCGACTCACACCTGCAGCTCTTGGCCCCCTCGATACCAGACTGGTTTAGACTTTTGCCTATAGAATAATTTATTATTTAGGGGACCGCCAAGGGCGGAAATTGTGCAACATGTGGCTTGAACTTCACGGATTGCGTCGGCCATTTCGGGTTTATCGACTTGGAGATGCCCGTTTTCCATATTGGATATTTCAAGCTGATCGTAAATGTGTTGCAGTGCATTTGCCGGGTTTGCGCTTATGTACATTCCTTTCAAAGTGCTTTCAGCATTGCTCCCGGGTTTTGCTCACCACCGAACAACGCGATACTTTCCTGCGGCAGGTATGCAAGGGTTCTGAATAATTTTAGTGCTCCTTCTCTAGATCTCGAATCCGTCCCTCGACTATTTGCGGCGGAAGGCCATTCACAAGAAATTGATCCTGGCTTGCAAGAAGAACAAAATTTGTGCACACTGCTATCATCCGAACGGTAGTCTGGTTTTAGTTTTGTTATACGATGTCTTAGGCACGGTGAAAAAAGCTGTGGGCGTCATCTTGAAAATTGCCGACACTTTGGACAAGGAGAACTTGAGCGAGTATCAGCATTCGATGGATCAAAATGTCGAACTGGGAAAGGTGTTGCCGAAGGCCAAATTCGCCCAGTTGACACCCTTGCACGTGCAGAAAATTTTCAGCAATATCATGCCAGAAGTAATTTTAAAAAATTAAGGAGGTTAATAACGTTTCAGGATATCAACATCATCATGGTGCGTTGCGGGCAGGAAAAGAGTCCTCTCGACATGCTGCTCACCCGCATCCCAGTGCCGCCCGTCTGTATACGACCGTCCGTGGCCAATGAAGTATGGTCAATTCGTCTCTTTCGATCACTAATTTTACTAGGTAAAAGCCGGAACAACGGAAGATGATCTGACGATGAAGCTCTCGGAGATTATCTTGATCAACGACGTCCTACGAAAGCACAAGCGTGATGGCGCGCCCTCAAAAACGATTTATGAGACATGGGAGCACCTCCAGGCATGAAATATTATTTATGGCCATCACGATTGCCACTTTTCAGATACAATGTGCGCTATATATCAACAGCGAGGTGTCTGGACTGCCTCCAGAATTACAGAGCAAAAAGGTTAAGCACCTAGCTTGAGTTTTCAAACGTTTTCTAGTCTATCCGCGGCTTCACACAACGCTTAAAGGGAAAACAAGGACGTTTCCGCGGGAATCTGTCCGGCAAGCGTGTCGATTTCACGAGCAGAACGGTTTGGTCAAGTTTCACTTTATAAACCGCGTTCAGGTAATTTCCCCGGACCCGAACTTGAAAATCGATCAAGTTGGTGTACCGCTACACGTCGCAAAGATCCTGACATTTCCGGAAATTGTGAGCCTGCGCGGATTGGTGACCAAAACATTTTCAGGTCAACAACTTGAACTTGGCGCGGATGAAGCAGCTGGTGCGGAACGGACCCGATAAGCACCCGGGCGCAAATTATTTGGTCGATTCGAAGACGGGCGGGAAGCGCTATTTGCGGTATGCCGGATAGAACTTGTTTGTTGGATTTTATCTAGCTTTGGAAATCGAGACGAAATTGCCGATAATCTGCGCCGCGGCGATATTGTTGAGCGTCATTTGGATGATAATGACCCGGTGCTTTTCAATCGTCAGCCCTCACTGCACAAGATTTCAATTATGAGCCATCGAGCGAAGGTGATGCCCGGGAGAACATTACGGTGAGCCTGGCTTTGAAGACATCAGTGCCGTTTTTAGTTTCAACGAATGCGCCTGCGCGCCATATAACGCCGATTTTGACGGTGACGAGATGAATCTTCATTTGCCTCAAACTTACGAGGTACGTATGGTTGTTACAGTGACAATAAAATGATTTTTTTGTTCTCATTTACGGTGGTCTTTACGTTTTTTTCTAGGCCCGTGCAGAAGCTTCGTTGCTGATGGGAGTGAAGAGCAATCTAATTACACCCCGATCTGGCGAACCATTGGTGGCGGCTATTCAGGTAAAAGCCATCAAAATTTAGAAAAATCTGTGTATAGGATTTTATCACGGGAGGCTACTTGATGACGCACAAGGACTCTTTCTTTCCACGTTCCGAAGTACACCGCTTCGCGGCTGCGATCATCGACGCCACCTCCCCTGACCAAAAGCGCATCCGCATCCCACCACCGGCCATCTTGAAGCCCGTTGAGTTGTGGACCGGGAAACAGGTTTTTACGGTCAGTAGCGTTCAACATGTTCAGTTGATTGAACTGATCATTCGCCCGGACGCCGACTCGAACATCTCGCTGAATCTGGTGACGAAGAACAAAACCTACACGAAGAATGAGGATCTATGCCACAATGTAAGCGCCTCCTTCGGTGTCAACGTTGTTTTTTAGGACGGATACGTGATCATCCGCAACAGTGAATTGATCTGTGGCGTATTGGACAAGGCCCTTTTAGGCTCAGGTATATAGAAATTCGATTCCGCCTGACCGCCATATTTCCAGGCTCAAAGGTCAATATCTTCTACATCTTGTTGCGCGATTACGGTGAGGATGCGGCGATTGAGGCAATGTGGCGACTAGCTAGAATGGCTCCTGTTTACATCACAAATCGGTAGTACCATGTTTTGCATTTTGACAGGACGTTTTAGTGGCTTCTCCATCGGGATCGGTGACGTCAAGCCGGGAGAGCGTTTGTTGAGCGAGAGGAAGAATTTGATCGATGAAGGCATGCTCATCGTGAATTCTGTTATATTGGACTTTAGGCTATCGCAAATGTGACGAATTCATCGCGCAACTGGCTTCTGGACGATTGAAGGTTTGGTGTATTTTAGAATAGCCCAAAATTACGCTTTCAGACTCAACCCGGCTGTTCGGAAAAGGAAACCCTTGAATCGCTAATCCTGCGTGAGCTTTCCGTGGTTCGTGACCATGCCGGTCAGGTGTGCGTCAGGAATTTGAGCAGGTACAATTAGCCCTTCTTGTCAAAATTTGCATTCCAGTCACAATGCCCCGCTGACAATGGCCATTTGCGGCTCGAAGGGCTCCTTTATCAACATCTCCCAAATGATTGCTTGTGTCGGTCAGCAAGCTATTTCCGGACATCGACCGCCTGACGGTTTTGAGGTACTCCACTTTCCTCTTCCCGAAGGTTTTGTTTAGAATCGCTGCCTGCCACATTATGAGCGCTTCCAGAATACCCCACAAGCCAAAGGTTTTGTTGAAAACAGGTAGACATGAAGGCTCCTTGCTCAAGCAATTTTCTTCAGTTTCTACTCCGGCCTGACCCCCACCGAGTTCTTTTTCCACACCATGGGTGGTCGCGAGGGTCTCGTCGATACGGCTGTGAAGACTGCCGAGACGGGATACATGCAGCGTCGACTCGTGAAAAGCTTAGAAGATTTGTGCGTCGGCTACGATCGCACTGTGCGCACATCGGCAGGCGAGATCGTCGCCTTTGAATTTGGTGACGATGGTCTGGACCCCGCAAACATGGAGGTGATTGAGGCTAATCGTCTAAAATTTGGTTTTAGGCAAAGGATGGAGCTGTGGTTGATTTCAAGCACGTCTGGAACCACATACGGGCTGTGGGTGCTGCTACGGCTTCCACCGGCGAAGAGCCAGCCCCTACTCAAATGCTGGTAATTTGGAAAGAACACTACTGATAACCCATTCAGGATTTCGTGCGCACCTCATTGCAGAAGACATTCTCGGCTGAGATTGCCGAGTTTGAGGTCAATCGCGAGAGGTTACTTTAGTATTTTTTTAACTAATTTTATTTTAGGGAGAAACGATCGAAAGCTGCAAGGGCCGACAAAAAGGAGCCACCGGTACCGTTGCCTGCCGTGTCTGTCTTCGATGGGCCCGAGATCACGATCTGGAAGCAGATCTACGAGTTTTTGGAAACGGTATTGCGACAATTTTAATAGTACCCTGGTTCCAGATTGTTCTTGGCGGCTCAGGGGCGTTCGAACTGCCAGAAACCTGCGTATCCCATCGCGGTACGGCGGCAAAGAGAGCGAAAAAACCATGCCATGCCTGCCAAGGCGCCGATCACTACCGAAGGACTGTCTTGCTAGCCAAGTATTTGACGCAAGCTCAGGTTTCGACCTTGCTTGTTTTTTATGCTTTTTTTGTATAGGTGACTGCTTTCATTGACCGATGCGCGTTCAAATGGCGAAGGGCAATTTCGGAGCCAGGAACAGCCGTTGGAGCCGTGGCGGCCACTAGCATTGGTTTGCCGCAGTTTCAGATAATTGCTAATTGCACTTATAGGCGAACCGTCGACGCAAATGACGCTAAAAACGTTCCATTTTGCTGGTGTGGCGAGCATGAACATCACCCAGGTTTGCAGATGATTTATTTTGGAATCAGTGCTTTAGGGTGTACCCCGTATCAAAGAAATCATCAATGCGGTGAAGAACATCTCGACGCCGATCATCACCGCGTCTCTCGCCGACCCAAGCGACGGTGACTTGGCCCGAATGTGCAAAGCGCGAATTGAGAAGACAACTTTGGGTATATGGCAGTGTCCTTGCTTCATCCCGTTCAGGAGAAATCAGCGAATACGTCGAGGAGGTCATCCTCGCTGACGGCGCCTTCATCCTCATCAAGCTTAGCGCGCAGCGCATCCGTCTTTTGCGCCTGGAGGTGAATCTGCTTTTCAAAAAAAAACAAGTTGTTCAGATCACCCCAATCGACATTTTGATGGCCATCTGCACGAGCAAGTTAGACACCCCACTGAAAATGGGCGAGGTGGGTGTAGTCGTTTAGCTTTAGTTGTGATTAGGTGAGCTCACGCGGCAAGACGATGATCGTTGTTCGACCGTCCCCTTCTGCCAAGATGTCCCGTATGGCCCAGTTTCAGTACCTGAAGCGAGCGCTCCCAAAAATTATTGTGAAAGGTATCATTCCACAACGAACTTTGTGTAATGCTCTCCGTTGCAGGCCTGAAAGACGTTTCACGTTGCGTGATCCATGTCGATGAATCGAAAAATAGCAGCCATCGACTTTTGGTGGAGGGCACGGATTACCTCGGGGTATTTATTCCGAGTTTTCAGACGATTTTGTTGCAGGTTATGTGCACACGGGGCGTCGACCCGCTGAAGACGCACTTCAACAATGCATTGGGCGTGGCCCAGGTGCTCGGCATTGAGGCTTCGCGGACGATCATCATACGCGAGATTCTGGCGACTATGGAGAGTCACGGAATCAGTTTGGACCCACGGCACGTCATGTTGTTGGCTGACATCATGACTTATCGGTATGTTTTTTTTTTATCTGTTAATTCTCCCTCGATTTTTAGCGGCGAGGTGCTGGGGATTACGAGAAACGGACTAGTGAAGATGAAGGAGTCTGTGCTGCTGCTGGCTTCATTTGAAAGGACTACCGATCATCTCTATGATGCCGCCTTTTTCGGACAAAAAGATGAGGTTCGCGATCCTCGATTCCCGGAGCAGAAAACTTTCTTTCCAGATCAAAGGTGTCTCCGAATCAATCATCCTCGGCACTCCAATCCGCATCGGTAGCGGCATGCATAAGCTGCTCTACTCCCACCCCGAACCGCACGGAATTGTGCCCCGAACGCCGCTGTTTGACAGAGCTTTCGTGACTGCCTAGTCTTTACCACTTCTTGTTTGTCTATCTCTCTTCATAATTTGGCGGGTTCTAGTCGCTGGTTGAATTGTTGCTGTTCTTGTTGTTAACCGTTACATTGTTATCGTTACCATTGTTAAATAAAAGTTTATTATTTAGACGGGTTAGAGGGGTGCGCGGATCTTCGTTTGCCTGCCACCGTCACGTCTGCTAGGCTTTCTCGCTGCTGGCGCCTTCGTATTTCTTCCGGCCGACGGGTCGCCGCTTCTTGTTCAGGAAGCTGTGGCGGCCCACGATTGTTCCGAACGGCGGCTGGGAGACCGTATTTTGGTATGGCAAAGGCCAATTTACCTGCTTGGGAGGCTGAGCATCGATGAAGCAATGCTGGATGATCGTCATGGAGAGGAACCAGGTGACGCCCAAAAACCATAGCACAGTCACCAATGGGCTCAGGTAATCGAACCACGACAAGTACTGCAACAAGTACAATGGACAACTGATTGGTCTCACCTGATTCGTGAATACAGCCATCGCAGTACTGCAGAGTAAAAAAGTGCAGGGATAACTAACGCCTCCCGTCCCGGGGCCACCCCGCCCAGGCCTAGTTGTCATGCAAATTTGATGTGTATTTAGAGCTCGAATGTTTTACCGAAATCGCAAGGTGCAAAACTTGACAGCAACAGATCATGAAAACAATAAACTGGTGAAAATAAACAACGAAATATTTAAAGAATGCTTGGGCTGTCGGCCTTCGAGTTGCGCGGAAGTCATTGGGTGAAGGCGAGGAGTTCGGTCAGCTCGCCGAAGAGCGTCGAGTCGCTTTGGCGCGAGGCGAGGCGCACCTGTAAAGCGATGCAAACGTAAAACTTTAATAACCTTCGGGTCCTTGAAGAGCTGGCGGATGACGGTGATAAGGCGCTTGTTCGAGCCCTCAGCGTCTTCCAGTTCGGAAGCATCGCGATGGTCCGGCCTGAAAATATTGTAGTTTCGTTTGAAAGTTTACGTGGGAGGCTGAGGGCCGGGCAGCAAATTGAGAGCATTGGGGGCTGCCAATTTCATTGGATGATCCTGCGCCACATGCCCATCAAGTCCAACTGAGGGAAAGACATCTGTTCGCTTTTCTAAAAACCAATTTCATATGCGGCTCAGCCAAACCGGTGCGCTTGACGGCATCTTCCAGGATGTCTTCGATCGAGTTCCACGGGTCATCAGCCTCAGGATCTTGTTGCATGAGCCCATTGTTTGGCAGCGAGACCCGTTCCCACAGTGCATTCGATTTATCCAACCAATCATTGATCTGGCCCGAATGCGTGTCCTCGGCCACGGGATTGTAGTCCTAAAAACAAAAAAAATAATCAATTTAACGATGGTTTGTTTAGAAACGGACTACAATTTATGTAACCAAATTACCAGCTGGTGCGAATAGGCGTCAAGCGGCGCGTAGGGGTCGAAGCCTTGATGATCTTGCTGCTCCAGACTAGGAAGATCGTAGGAAATCCCGTCCCGCTTCGAGGCGTAGTGGCCAACACTGGATCCCGCGGCCATATTCTTCTTTGGGCCCTCCAGTTTGCGATTGTCCTTACGCACTTCCTTTTTCTAAAAAACCAGACTGTGTACATCACGACAAACCAAACCATACCCTCTCCGTATCCAACTCGTGAATCACCCAATCAGCGTAGCCGGGGTTTGTCGAGCTCACATCAAGCATGCACCAAAAGTGGGCCGTGTCGCCAGAACTCATACCGATGTTCCTTGCAACGCCATGACGATCCTCGATCCAGTGATACTAAAAGTCAAAAAGGGGTGGAATCACCAAGATTCCTTACCAAATCCGACCGAAGCACATCGCAGGTCCCCATCCTGTTTTTCTGGCCGGTGTACGTGCACAAGATGGACACCTAGAAACCGCGTAAACCGAAAGGCGAACTCATGCACATACCAGGCACAGATTGTTGTCTCGACGCAGCGGTGGTTGAGCGTCGGCGATCCGCATCAAACCGATCGTTTGACTCTTCGGGATCAGCCAATAGTTGACGAAGCGGCCCAGATTCGACTCGTGAAATCCGCTCATGCTAAAATGAAAACTAGTAAACTCGTGACTACGAATCGTTACGTCTCCATCGTGATTTGGATCGGGCGCTTGCTGTATCCGGTAGTAGGCCAAACGAACGCATGCTCACTACTCGGGAGACGAGTCGCGTATCCGGGGAAAGGCCCTTTCTAAATTCCAATACAAAACAAAAGGAAAATGGCACCAGGATCGTCTCGGGGAAGAACTGACAGTGAACCACCATCCAATAGTGCAGCTTCTGGCGAGGGTCGTCGAAGCGCGAGATGAGACATTGATAGATCCCATTCTCCGTCAGTGCGTTGTTCTAAATACAACATTGGTGCGCAGGGGAAAGGTGCCATACGTGGATCTTTCGCCTGTCATCGTAGACCTTGCCGAGATACTCATTGATGAAGGTCGAAACCCCGTCTTCTTTTCGCAGATAGCGCAATTCGCACGAGACCTAAATAAAAAGTAATCTAAAAGTTGTTAATGAATACCACGACGCTCGGCCCGGTGGCTCCGTTCGTCGTGCGAAGGTAGGCCCTGAACGAGTTCTTCTGCTTTTCCGGTGGGACGACTTGGTAACGATCGATGACGCCCACACATGCATCAAGGTCCGGATACTTTCTACAAGCGGAAAGCAATATTAACAAATTAGCACATACTGCCACGAGAAAGCGACTATATCGCCGATCTTGGCCGCCGGTCCTTTTGCCGCCATGTTTTGGCTCTGCGGGCTAAGCATGAGCTGGCCGTGGATGAAGCGGACGAACAGCGTGCCGCTGGTGGCCTTCGAGCAGACGACGCCATAATTCAGGTTCTGAAGCCGTTTAAACAAACGATAATGGAAATGCACCTGGCCGATGTTCGGGCTGGCCATTCGTGATTTTAACAAATCGAAGGCGCCACTGAAAAAAAATGTTATTTCCCTTTGTTTGGCTAAAAATAGAAGAGGAAAGAAGGTACAATTCGGATAAGCGGGGGATTTTAGGCGGGGGGAAACCGAACTTTTTTCGGCCCAAGCCTAGATTTTTTATATAAATAGTGGAAGTGTTTCTAAATTGTTTATAGCTATTCCTAAACATAAAAACTTTACAAAACTTAATTAAAAAATTTAATTTTGGGTCGAAAAATCAATTCTTTCGGTCCAAAAATGACCAAATTTTCGACTTTTTCAAGCGTGTTTCTAACTTTTTAAAAGTTTTTCCGATTGAAATACGCTTAAATTTTGCTAAAAACAATGTGAAAACACTTTATATTTGATTACTATCCCCACCAGGGCCGACAAAAAAAAAGTTGGTTTCCTCCCCGCCTAAAATTTTCCCCCCGCTTATCCGAATTGTACCGGAAAGAAAAATAAACGCGGAGGCGGTAGAAATCCTTCCACTAGCAAGGCGTTACGGTGGTTCCGGTCTGAAATCTGGACGGATTTGGAGCGCTTCGTAGCTTGTAGTTGTATTCCTTCGGAAAATCGCTGTGATTAAATTTATCACGATAAACGTGATTTATTGATTTATCGAAGAAATTTCTTTTTTATTGCCGACGTTTTCAAAAAGACTCCTAGGCTGCCAGCCGCTGATCTCCTTCGCCAACATCCATCCAAACGCCGTCGCCCCGCCGGAAGCGTCAATTTGCTTGGAGGCTCGTTTGCCAAAGATTGAGGAGATTCCGGCGTTTCGTAGATTGCCGAATTATGGTTTCAGGCTAGTTCTTGTCAGTCATCCATGCGGTTGATGGCATCAAAACGGGGCTGCCGACACAGACGGGCGACCGGACGCTAGTTGGCCTCGTTTGCTTGACGGCCTCACCGCAAGACCTTCAAAAGCTCTGTAAAACTAGTGGGTTGTCTAGGTTCGGCGATTACTAAATCTCCTTTCATAACCGCCTGTTACCGGTTTAATGACGAGAGTTGGAAATTTCTTCAAACTGCAACCTCGAAATTTATCGACCCGCTATCTAAAAAAAACAGTTAAAACTTGGGAAACCAAACCACGCCGCGCCGTTTTGTCGCTTCTTTGATGCCAGCTTTAGATTGTTCACCCATTTTTTGGCCCCACCACTTCTACGTCCACCTCGGGCAAATTTGATTCCGGGCATGGGCCCTTATGGCGCGAGGAGGCGGCCCGCTTTTATTTTCGCCCTTTTTATCGCCACGATGCTGGGGGCCCATCGTGTGTCTTTGCTGCGCGCCTCCTCTTTGTAGCTTCTCGATTGGGCGCACTGAGGAGCGGGGGTGCCTTATTTTTTAGATATATTTTAGTTTTAATCTTGGAAAGGTAGATATTCATCTGGGCCGTCCATGGTCGGTTCTGGACTGTTAGCGCGGTTTTCAAGTAGATAAAGCTCATAAAAAGTGTTAAAAAGGCGAAAAACCTTGGAATTTTCACCAAAACTCATTTTAAAATTGCCAGTTTGTTTTGACTCGCCTTGCCAACTATAGGTATAGTCTAGATAGCGCCACCCCGCTACCCCCCCGCTAACAGTCTAGAACCCCGGCTCTGACTGACCCTACTGCAGGGGCGTTTTTTTGTGGTGTGAGGGTGGGGGTGATGTTAGTGTGCCTTTGGTCCCACCCGGGAATTGAGGCCTATTGAAGCGTGTGGCCAGTGAGGGGCGCTAGTGTTCTTCCCGCCCCGGGTTTCGGGCCCCCGGGCTTGTTTTGTATGTCTCGAAAAGTTACGCATGGCTCGGATGCATAACCTAAAAGGGAGGGCGCTTCCCTAGGCTCTGACAGCCCCTCCTGGTTGCCCCCCTCGAATTACAACCCACCGCTGAGCAGCACCTGGCACACGCACACATACACACACGCTCACACTTGACCCGCCCCCCTAAGCTTTTCCTCGCCCCCTTAGCCCCCCCCCCCGCGCCTTGGCGAGAGTATCTTGTTTCCGAAAAGCGCCGCATTATTTTGATGCTCATTATTCATTCAGCCTTCCTTGGGGGGCATAGTTGCCAATTGTTGCCAATCGGCCATTCATCCGCCCGTTCCGCCCCAAATGGCGTCCCGCACATCCTCGCGAGGCTTTTCCCCCCGGAGAGACCTCAGAGTATCCTGTTTCCGCCTGCCCGCTTTTTTTTTGGTTCAACCCATCTTTACGGAAAGCGTTTTTTTTGCGAATCTATGGGGGGTTTTCGTTGCGATGCGTGAGCGGCGGAATGAATTTTAGGCTTTTTTCCTGATTACAAGGTGTTTTGGGCCCGTTCTCAGGACATGACACTGAATTTTCTCATTCACTTCTGAATAACATTACCCGGTTTTTGGTAGCTAAGAGCTCATTTTTTAGCTTATCGTAGCTTCTCGTAAGCAGAGGAATTTTTAGGCGTGTCAGACGACCAGAAACCTCCAGGATACGATCTTATCGGGTTCTGGGCGCTTAGCGGGGGTCATGCCTTATCTTCCGCACAAAATTTGTAGCTTGTTATATCATCTTTAGGTGATTTTAGTGGTTTTTGACTAACAAAACACGGAGATTTTCGGAGGTTTTCATACTTTTTTTCACCGATCAAAAAATTTCAACATTCAAATATTTATAATAATTACCATGCTTAAAAACGGATCTATAAGAATTGTGTATCTTTTATTAAGGGAACCCCGTTAACAATTCAACGCCTATTATTGTTGTCTTGTAAATTTTATCCCTTCAATAGTCTAGCGAAGTGGGGATGCGGCAGCTGTTTGTTTCAGTGCGACGGTTCGTGACCCGGGGGTTCAGCTGAGCCGGTGGCCCCTCGGGGGGCTTTTCCCGCCTATCGTTGAGGTTGTAACACATTCCGCCCGGGTCTCAGCCATCCGTCGCATGCTCTCCGACCTTTTTCTCCGTCGATTCCATATTCCTTTAATCATACGCGCGACGTTGCATGTGGTGGCCAGCTGGAGGCATTTTTCGAAACGATTTTTCGAGTTCGAGACTGAGGAATACTGCCTAAAATTCCAAACCAATTTTTCTCGTTAAAAGCGTTTCCCTTTTGGGACAAAAAAAAAACAGTTCTTAGCGTGTTTTATGATGTTTTTATAGATAAAAAACGGTGCAAGATCCATTTTCTCTCACGAGATCATCGAAAAGCTCCCATCCCCCCGATAAGTGAGAAGCATCTCCTGACTTGACTCACCGGCGCTGCTGCTCCCAAACGCCTCGAGAGTCTTCTTTGATTTGGGATGCATTTTTCAGCCGAGCTACGGAAGCGGCCATCACTGGCAACACTCCGGAACGGCGGCCCTCCTCTGGCACTCCCCCAGCCACACCTCCGAGTCGTGCCTTTTTTGGGGGCCTTTTAGCAGCCAAAAAAAAGGCAAGGGGGAGATGAGGGGATATCCCAGAGTCCCCGGGGCCGATGGGCCCGAAAAATTGGCCCTAGGGCCAGGCAGGGATTGCCCGAGTTACGGCGATTCCGGGGGGCCAGCTTTGAATTTTTTTGGAACACAAGGGCATCGTGGACGTGCTGGCGACTTGAGGATTCGCGATTTCAAAGTGGAAATGCGCCTATTTTGTGCGGACCTGGCCAGGAAAGCTAGGTACGGGGGGTAGAGGCGTGGAAGCTATCAAGGAAAAAATGTCATCTTTTTCTACTGTAAGATTTGTGTAATGCAAACTTGAACTTTTGATCATTTTTGTGGATTTTCCGCCAAAAATATTCAAGATTTTCCGCCGATTTTGATAATTTTAGGAATTGTTTATGCTTGAAACTGCGCAAGAAGCTATTTAAATTTGAAGGCTCTGGTTTTTATTAGTGGAACTCTCCGGGGGCGATAGGACAACGTTAATTAGCCCCCCCCCCCCCCCGCTAATAGCCCAGTACCGAAGTCGGATCTGCTTGCAGATTTGAGGAAATTTAGGTTTTTGAGGGGCTTAGGAATACTTTTAGGCTTGTCCGAAGCGATAAAAACGCTGCCGGGGCGCTTTGTAGCAATGTGCAACTTATTATGATTTGAAGGAAGTATAGCACGATCCAGCGAGAATATTAATAATTGGGGTCTCTTCTGCAGAGCCAAGTGATAGCCGCTTTCTCATGGCGAGTGCGGGGGGGGGGAGGATGTAGCTCTCCTCCTCCTCCGGCTCCTCTCAGATTCTGCTCCCCGTGGCCATGTGTCTCACGGAACTCCCCGAGGACCTTTTATAGTCCTCCACCCCCTATCCGCTACCCTCTGCCAATTCCACTTTTTTCCCTCTCTGCCCTCCCGTTAGTCGTCTCTACCCCGCCAGGACCCATTGGAACCTTTTGGAGGCTTCATTAGTTCGTTTTTTATTTTTGCCGTGATTTTCACTGCATTTTCCAGTGTCTTTTTCAAAAACACTATTTTTTCTCAGTTTTCTCCTCCTTTTCCTCAATTTTCCGTATTTCAGATAGCACAGCGGTGCGCGGGCTCGAGCGCATCGAGCCTTTGGTGGGCGCTACCGTATGATGCCCATCGGGACCGCTGGAGACTCCCCCCGGCACAAGTGATGGTCGACGGCCAGGGCCGGTTGGCCGCCTTCGTATGCCTGGCCCTTTTCTGGGTTCCTGGTGAGTAAAATTGGAATTTTATAATTTTTTTATTTTTAAAAAAATAGTGAAAAATACTAGAGGAGTCTGATAGCGAAATCCAGGCTGTTTTCTATAGAATTTACGCTGTTTTTAGCATCAAAAGATCACGCAAAAATGAAAAAAATATTGACGTTTTGCCGCCAATTTTATGAAAACCAGCAAAAAATTTGTAAATACTTTGGGTTTTCACAATGTTTTATCGGGTTTTATATATGAATTTTTTGAGAACTAAGAACACAGTGAAAATACACTAATCCCCCGATAAAAGAAAAGCACCAAAAATGCTAGGGCCTGAAGCTCACGCTATTTTTTTGCAAAAATGTGCACCAGCAGTTTATAACCGTGTGCCAAGCGGTGGTTACGGTCTGCAAGAGCCGGTACGGGTACGGTATTGCTTCACTTATAGCCACGGGGATCAGTAGATGCTCCCATGGATCTTGAGGAAGCCGCGGCGGGGGGTCGAACCGGGGACCTGTGGCTGAGAGGCCGCCCCACTATCCCCAAGGCCACGCGTGTGGCTGGTCGACAGGGGGTTCGACGGCTATTGCGCACCGAAAACCCAGTCCCACAAATAGCCCTGCTTTTCTTGCGTGAAATTTGTTGTAAACGTTAAAAAATAGATTTTTTTTATACAGCAAGATTTTAAAACATGCATCAGAAGGATCAAAGGAACGAAAATTACGTTCTTGAGTGTTTCTAGGGGTCCAAATTTTTTTTCTGGTCCACTTCTGTGTAGTAAAGCCATCCCAAGTATGTTGATAATCGTCTTATTCAAGGGTAATTATAATCGAAGTGGAAAAACTAGTTTCAAAATGTTGAAAACTCGTTAAAAATTCGAAATTTTGGGCGAAATTCGAGCTTGTTTGACCGAAAAATCGATATTTTTACACTTTTTTTAATAGATTTTTGCAAACTTGCAAGTCTGCGAATAGTAAAAAACGGTTTAGAAACCCATCACATAGTTTTAATAGAAAAACTGGATTATCCGGGTAAAAATCGGATTTTTCAATCAACAGGCTCCACACAGGAAAACAGCACGGGTGACCCAGGTAACAACGAGCTACACTTCGTCTGTGAAACTGGTACTGACTTTCGTGCATTCCGTCATGTAATAGGAATACATTGTATTTTGGTGCATAGGTCAACTCAGTAGTGAGTGAGTCATTGCGGGAAATTGTTCTCTGAAATTTTAACAGTGATATATTGTGCGAAAATGAGCGGTATATACGGGCAAATAAATAGATAAATATAAATATCGAGTGGAAATATGTAAAAGCACAAAAATAGATTCGTACAAACTACTATTAAGCCGCTTGAAACTGCTCAATTTGCTTAGACGAAAATAGAAAGTTTGTAGTTTTTAACTTTTCGCCCACAGCTGGAAGGGAGGAGTTATTCATGGGGATGGACCCAGGCTTGGTTTAGGGTTAGCTTAACTTTGCATTAGGCTTAGCTTATTCTAAGTTTAGGTTTAGGCTTAGGCTTGGTTTTGGTTTAGCCTAGACGTGATTACGGATTGGATTAGATCCTTTCGAAGTGTAAGGTCGCGGCTCAGGCCAAATTCCATTCCATTAGCGATTTGTGCATGCGTTGTGGCTGCTGCTGCGGAAAAATCTGAATCTATAGCCATAAAGGACATTTGCCCGTTAAAACTTTAAAAAACTGGGCGAAGTGCGTCTAAAACATATAAAACTCTCGATTTTAGAAAGACTTCATCGGCCGTGCCGCCCTCGTCGAGCAATAACGCGAACGCGGCGTGAATAAGCGCTTCGTGCAGCTGCTGGTCGATCGCCATGATA
>CATQJA010002474.1:0-36472 GCA_958295435.1 Mesorhabditis spiculigera
ATTTTGCGTTGTTGAGGATAAATTGATATGTTTTCTGACATCACAGGGTCTGGTTTCGTGGGATGGGGGTGTGAAATGGCACTTTTTTTGAAAAGCACCCAGGTGAGGCGGAGGTTTCTTTATCAGGTATCTCTCTCTCTCTCTCTCTCTCTCTCTCCAGTGTCTGGGTAGCTCCTGCTATGATATTTTTAAATTTAAAAACAATAGTGTGTGTGCCAGTTTGCGCGAAACTTCCGTCATTATGTCCGGAGGGCATATCGTCTGGGAAAGGATTTAAGGGCATATCGCATATGGAATTAGATGCAGAATGTTCTCGAGAAGTCTGCACTCATCAAATTAACTATTATCTTCTATATGAAATTTTGGGCTTTTAAAAATCTCGTTCACCGGGTGAATGTCATCGAATCGTCATCGAATGGTGATATGGCCAACTGCCCATTGGTTTTCTTCGAACGTTTCGATATAGAGCTTGGTTTCTGTCATGCCAGATTTCCACCTTCTCTCCCACCACTCTCCTCCCTTCGCGCGCTCTCTCTCTCTCTCTCTCCTCTTCCTTCCTCTCCTCTCTCTCTCTTCCTCTCGCCTCTCGTCTCTCTCTTCCTCATCTGCGTAAAATCTCAAAAATATTTTCGATTTTGCAGGGTCAATGAAGCGTCCCGCGCCTACGGCACAAAACAGCTATCGGCGCTGTGGAGGGCGCCTCATTCGCTGGAAGACGCTTCCGCTTTTCCAGCTCCCGACCGATCTGATCAACGCTGTGATCGAAAAAGCCGGCATCCTTGAGTTGATGCTGCTTTGGCGGACAAATAGACGAATTCGGTAAGCATAGCCAATGTTGCTAAACACAATAAGACATTACCAGCCGCCACCAGTCGTGACTAAAATAGTAGTTTTTTAGTGGTCACTAGACTTTACACTCTTTTGGCACAGACTTTGACGCTTTCCGCAAATTTATCGGTCTATTCGTTCAAAAATCTTTTTCATGGATCGACTCCTGAAAAGAGGTATATTTCCCGGACGCGTTGCCGATTTTTATATCTGCGGAAAAATGGTGAACGCTACTGAAAATCGACCTGGAGGTAATTCTGAGGTGAGCTTTTAGGTTAGCTTACAGCTCCCAAAACCGCTTCTGCGGGCCTTGGGCGCTGGAATGCGGCCTTGCATGAGAAATTTGGCTTCCCGATAGCTCGGGTCCCTCGGACCCCCTTCCTCCGTACGACCACACGCTCGTGTGCAACTTACAAGAATGAGTAGATTTGTTATTTTTTCACATTGTGCAAATTAGCCTTCCCGGACCCCCAAAAACCAATAAAACCGGCTTTAACTTTGTAAACTTGTATTTTATCGGGATTCTGACAACGCCATCGGAAAGAGAAGGGTCGATTCCCCCGCGTGGTATGGGAGAATTCGCGGCATTTTACACGGAAGGCCCTCAAATCGGGCCGCGAAAGTGACATCCACACACAGAGATACACGCCAAAATTTTATAAGGTAGGATAACAAACCCTAAATTTGCCCTGTTATTGTGTTGCATTCGGCGAAGAGCTGTATTTATTTTTCGACAAAATAACAAAGATAATCAAACGCATTTAAACTTGAGAATTCCAGATGATCGTGGCCGAATTGTCGATCCGGATACAAGACAACTTTGGCACAGCCGTTCAGTTCGCCAATTATCATCCTTTGATGGTTGTTACAGAAAAGTAAGAAATGCGGTAGTGTTTATCGTCGCATTTAGGGAGCTGCCCGTCGCCGAGCTGCACGTAACAAAATGGATCGAAGCCGAAACAAGGTTAGGAATCTGGTCCGGCAATTGCCGAGTGTCGCAATAAAAAGAAACTGATTACAACAATTCCAGAGGTCGCCAAAAATTGCCTCGCCCGGACGTCAGTCTGACACAATTCTTCCCCTATCTCGCGAAAATTCAGCATCCTCGCTTCGTCCGATTTCGATTTCCGCTGACGTATAAAACGGTGCCTATTTTTTGAGAACCTGCGGGCAGAGGCTGGAATCTAATTAGCTAACGCCTATCATTAAGTTCTTCGCTGAATACCTGGTACTCCCCCGTCACGATGAATCTGCAATCCTGGAAATGACACAAGCAAGTTATTGAACCAGATTATTAATGATCTACCACCGCAATTTGATTATGAGCGGCAAGGCGACAATAGCTCGCCTTTATTGCTTACGATTTTCTATCAGAATCTCGAACATCATAATCTCGATGTGCAGAATCTGGAAAGTTCAGCATCTCGATCAGCCAATTATAAAAAAATGCAAAATCTCGAAAACCAAAATCACAACAATGTATACTTTTTTGCCCCACAAAAAAAAGTTCGGTTGCAACTTGATCTAGTGCATCCGTAGATATAGAAAAGAAGTTAAATTTACCAGGTTTCCTGGCAATGTTTTGTAAATAGTCGCTTGTTTTGGACTCTTTTTGGACGATGCCTTTTCAGATCGAATGCTTTCTACAGACCATCGCTGAGGCGCAAGGCATGTCAATGTTGATGGGCTGTGCACGGACTTTTCAAAAGCTAAGGAGTAATCTGCACCTGAGAGTCGAAACCATGCTGTTCCAGCAGGCAAGTACAGTATTTTTTTTCCAATAAAAGCGATCGATCAGTTACGAGTCGGTCTCGGTTCTTGATTTGAACATTTCAACACCAAGAGAAATAGAAAGAATTTTAGGCGTATCGGTTGTTTGAAGAGCATGAAAAATCAGGGGTGAGTTATTAATGTTCGCCTACGCCTAAGATCCGAGGTATTTGGCAGGCGTCATTCTCGGAAAGCTTGACCGGAATGGGCGAAGGCGTATCTCTTTAAAAAACCAATTTAGATATTTTGGAAGAATGAGATGATGGCCGAGAAGCTTCTACAATTAGAGCAGCTGATGAGCCGCCCCGGACAGATGTCAGCTGGTTGTTCAAAAATTCCAGAGTTGCTGCTCAATTTCCTACCCTGTCAATCTCTGCCGGGCCTAATTCGGGTTGGTCAATCCTGGCAGGTTTTCTACCTGATATTCTAGAAAACCACTATTACTTTCGGTGCTTTTCCAACAACCGGGGTGAACCAATTTTGGTTCTTGGGATTCCTGGGAGGGAAGTATTCCCGGGGGGAAACCAATTTTTTCCTGGTGGTCCCGGTTGACCTAGTAATCAAATATAAAGTGTCTTAGAATTATTTTTAGTAAGTTTTAACTATATTTAAAGCAGAATAACTTTCAGAAAAATGTTTGAAAAGTCGAAAATTTGGTCATTTTGGGTCTTTCCTCCCCTTGCGAATCCTAAAGGTTCTATAGGATTTTTCGACCTAATTTTTAATTTTTTACCTTTTTTTGGTTAAAATGTGTGTAGTTTTTATGCACAGGAATAGTTAACAACAATTTAGAAACGCATCCGCAATTTATACGAAAATCTAGGCTTTCGCCGAAAAAAATTTGTTTCCCCCCTCGGGAATACCCCCCGGAATCCTAAAGAACCCCAATTTTTTCCTTAGGTCCCGATTTTTCTAATATAACTAGAAGAAGCGTTTCGAAACTGTTTTTTGCTATTTGTTAACGTAAAAACTTTACAAATGTTTATTAAAAAAATATAAAAATAGAGACTATTCGCCCAAAAATGGCCAGTTTGCGACCAAAATTTAAAAAAAATTGTTTCTAAGTTTTTAGATAGTTTTCCACTCGAAATATGGTTAAATTTTACTAAGAAAATTATTAATACACTTACAAATACGTTACTAGGCATTTCCGAAATTATAGGAAAAATTATCTTCCCCCGGCTAAAATCCCCCTTCCCTGTTATTGGAACCTTATTTTCAATCGCGAACTCTCTTTTAGGCAATCATAGATCGGCATGAGGTATCTGGACGTCACTATGCGCTGTCTAGCCATTTCTGCCTGCGCTGCGCCAACGGTCCGGAACCCGAAAAAGCAGTTGAGGCCAAGGTCGGAATCGACTCAATTAAAATTGTCCAACAATCAACGTCCCACGATATTCCAAATTCGACTAAATAGACCTGTCCATTCAGCGATTTGGGCTACGGTTTACTTTACCCCCCCCAGCCGGAAGTTTTTGGCCATAACTTTTTTATTTTACACCAGCGCCCAAAACCCGCTTCGCGGGCCTTGGGCGCTGGAATGGTGCGTTTGCATGAGAAATTTGACCTTCCGGTAGCTCGGGTCCTTGGGACCCCCCCCACCACACGCGCGCGTGCAACTGGCAAGAATGAGGGAATTTGTATTTTTTCACATTATGCAAATTAGCCCTCCTGAACCCCGAAAAATGAATAAAACCGGCTTTAACTTTGTAAACTTGTATTTTATCGAAATTCTGAGAACGCCATCGGAAAAAGAGTCGATTACCCCAAGTGACGAAGAATTAGCGCATTTTATAACACGGAAGGCCTTCAAATCGGGCCTCGAAACTGACATCCACACACACACACACACACAAAGAAACGCGACCAAATTATATAAGGTAGGATTATTGTAGGCTCAAATTAAAACTCCTAGTATATTTTTCGACGCTCTATCGAATGGCGTTGCAAAAATCCCGACAAAATAAGCGAAAATACCGAAAACTTTGAGACCCTTCGACCTTAGGGGGAGGGGGGTAAAGTAAACTCTTACCGCGATTTGGATATGACTAAAAACATCCTACCTTATATAATTTGGTCGCGTATCTTTGTGTGTGTGTGTGGATGTCACTTTCGAGGCCCGATTTGAGGGCGTTCCCGTGTCCAAAATGCCTTAATTCTCCGTCACCCGGGGAATCGACCCTCCCTTCCGATGGCGCTTTCAGAATCCAGATAAAATACAAGTTTGCAAAGTTAAAGCCGGTTTTATTGATTTTTGCGGGTCCGGGAGAGCTAATTTGCATAATGTGAAAAAATACAAATTTCCTCATTCTTGCCAGTTGCACTCGCGAGTTTGGTCGTCTCTTTGGATCTGCCTCTCGATGCGATCTCCCTCTTGAGGCATAAAACGGGTGTTTGACGCGTGCTGCCAAGCATTGCATGGCGTAGTGGTAAGCGCTTCGCCGTGCCAATCCAACCATCGGAGGTTCGATCCTCGGATACCGTAGATGTTTTGCTTTTTGCTCGGAAAGTGCGTTTCGGAGTATATTTTCGTGTAGGGAGGTTATTATGAACTTAGTCACTCAAGCCGCAGCCTATAGAACGAAGCTAGCCGCTCAAGCTAGCGCCGCAGGCTTAAGAACGAAGCTAGCCGCTCAAGCTAGCGCCGCAGGCTTTAGAACGAAGCTAGCCGCTCAAGCTAGCGCCGCAGGCTTTAGAACAAAGCTAGCCGCTCAAGCTAGCGCCGCAGGCTTTAGAACGAAGCTAGCCGCACAAGCTAGCGCCGCAGGCTTTAGAACAAAGCTAGCCGCTCCAGCTAGCGCCGCAGGCTTTAGAACGAAGCTGCGCTCGCTGGCGCCGCAGGCTTTAGAACAAAGCTAGCCGCTCAAGCTAGCGCTGCAGGCTTTAGAACGAAGCTAGCCGCACAAGCTAGCGCCGCAGGCTTTGAAACGAAGCGAGCCGCACAAGCTAGCGCCGCAGGGCTTAGAACAAAGCGCTAGCCGCTCCAGCTAGCGCCGCAGGCTTTAGAACGAAGCTAGCCGCTCAAGCTAGCGCCGCAGGCTTTAGAACAAAGCTAGCCGCTCAAGCTAGCGCCGCAGGCTTTAGAACGAAGCTAGCCGCTCAAGCTAGCGCCGCAGGCTTTTAGAACGAAGCTAGCCGCTCAAGCTAGCGCCGCAGGCTTTAGAACGAAGCTAGCCGCTCAAGCTAGCGCCGCAGGCTTTGAAACGAAGCGAGCCGCACAAGCTAGCGCCGCAGGCTTAAGAACGAAGCTAGCCGCTCAAGCTAGCGCCGGAGGCTTTAGAACGAAGCTAGCCGCTCAAGCTAGCGCCGCAGGCTTTAGAACAAAGCCAGCCGCTCAAGCTAGCGCCGCAGGCTTTAGAACGAAGCTAGCCGCACAAGCTAGCGCCGCAGGCTTTAGAACAAAGCTAGCCGCTCCAGCTAGCGCCGCAGGCTTTAGAACGAAGCTGGCCGCTCAAGCTAGCGCCGCAGGCTTTAGAACAAAGCTAGCCGCTCAAGCTAGCGCTGCAGGCTTTAGAACGAAGCTAGCCGCTCCAGCTAGCGCCGCAGGCTTTAGAACGAACTAGCCGCTCAAGCTAGCGCCGCAGGCTTTAGAACGAACTAGCCGCTCAAGCTAGCGCCGCAGGCTTTAGAACAAAGCTAGCCGCTCCAGCTAGCGCCGCAGGCTTTAGAACGAAGCTAGCCGCTCAAGCTAGCGCCGCAGGCTTTAGAACAAAGCTAGCCGCTCAAGCTAGCGCCGCAGGCTTTAGAACGAAGCTAGCCGCTCAAGCTAGCGCCGCAGGCTTTGAAACGAAGCGAGCCGCACAAGCTAGCGCCGCAGGCTTAAGAACAAAGCTAGCCGCTCAAGCTAGCGCCGCAGGCTTTAGAACGAAGCTAGCCGCACAAGCTAGCGCCGCAGGCTTTAGAACAAAGCTAGCCGCTCCAGCTAGCGCCGCAGGCTTTAGAACGAAGCTAGCCGCTCAAGCTAGCGCCGCAGGCTTTAGAACAAAGCTAGCCGCTCAAGCTAGCGCCGCAGGCTTTAGAACGAAGCTAGCCGCACAAGCTAGCGCCGCAGGCTTTAGAACAAAGCTAGCCGCTCCAGCTAGCGCCGCAGGCTTTAGAACGAAGCTAGCCGCTCAAGCTAGCGCCGCAGGCTTTAGAACAAAGCTAGCCGCTCAAGCTAGCGCTGCAGGCTTTAGAACGAAGCTAGCCGCACAAGCTAGCGCCGCAGGCTTTGAAACGAAGCGAGCCGCACAAGCTAGCGCCGCAGGCTTTGGAACAAAGCTAGCCGCTCCAGCTAGCGCCGCAGGCTTTAGAACGAAGCTAGCCGCTCAAGCTAGCGCCGCAGGCTAACGAATAAAACCAATCATTGAAGCTAGCGCCGCAGGCTAAATAAGGGGGTTACCGCTCAAGCTTGCGACAGGCTTTATCTCGAAACAAACCGCTCGAGCCGGCGCCGCTGCGCCGCAGGCCTAATAACGACACTAGCAATTTAAGCTTGCGCCGCATGCGAATACAAAGAGGTTTGCATGGGAGATGTGTTTTTCTTTCTTCAGTGTAACTTTATGTGTAAGGGCGCTCGATTCATAGGGCCTAGACGGGGTCCAGCGGGGGAGAGTCGCGAAGCGGCTCCTAGCCCGCTGGTTCTCATAATGAGAAGCAAAATGTCCACTTTCAGCTGTTTGAAATGTTGTGTCATGCATGCGACTACGTTGAAACTGTGCCGGATGTCTCGCCAGGCGCACGAAAAATCAAAAAGCTGTTTAAGAGATGCTGGCCGGTTTGTGTCTTAACTTTTTTGCCAAAATTTAGCGATTCTGTAGGGTTTTCTGTGGATTCTGTAGGGCACACCTGAGGCACAGGTGCTTGAGCGCAGCCAGACGTCTAGACGGGCTTGGCTCATCGGACCAATGTCGTCTTCCATAATGATTGTTTTTTTCGATTTCAGAACCGCCCAGTATCCGGAAAAATCTATCGATGTCATACGGCATCTAGAGGTTAGATTATGATAGGATAAAGGATCAACTATAACAATTTTCTTGACGCGTCCGTCCGTCTGTCTGTCTGTCCGAAGCCGGATTCAACTCGAAGGGGAAAGGAGCTAGAGCTTAGGTCTCTTCGGATTCGGATAGAGCGCCGTCAGAAACCCCAAACTGATAAAAAAATTACGGAAAAGTTTTAGTTCAAATTATTAAAATTAACTTTGAAAGCGGAGCCTTAATAAAACGAGTGGAGGCCTCTCTCGGGAGGCCACGCCCCTTCCCACGCCCAGTTCGCTTTTTTTGAGTTATTTTAATACCTTTTAATACTTTTTATTTATGTTAATTCATTATTTAAATCACTTAAAGTATCTAAAGCCTTCGAGATGGTATCCAAGTAGTTTTTGACTGGGATTTCAGCTATGGGGGTATCTAAAGCCATCAGGAAGGTATTTAGGTAGTTTTTTAAGGGGATTTCGGCCAGGGGAGGCATTTGTAGCCATTAGCGTCGGTATTGATAGAGCCTAGGGATGGATGTGATGGTGTATTACATGAAGGATAGCCCGAAGGCCAGATGGTTACAGTCGCGAAGCGACTGGAACCATCTGGTATAGGATAAATAACAAAACTCGGGCGGTCGGGGAAATAGCGTAATAACTATCAGCGATAAAGTGATATTAATCAAACGGCATTTCAGCGCTGTTACTCGTCAATCACTTCGTGATCGTTGGCTCATCTAGACGCTACATTCAACATAGCATTCATATATATGACATTTGACAAATAAAGTGAGAACTGTCGCCATTACTCCAGAACTACCTTCCGAACACATTTACCCCCGAACCAGGCCGACTAGGACGTTGCCGCAAGTGACAATATCATTCGCGAAAACGACAATACAAGCGACATTAGCGCAACTCCGCTAAAACGACATTTCCGGTCTTTCTAAAGTAGTATTTTCGAGCGTCAGGGGCTGAAGATCGTATAAAAAAGCCTCAATGCTGCTCTCAAACATTTCATAGCGAAAGAACTTCGATATAGAATTTAACTTATTAAAACCCAGAATGCTAGAAAAAAAGAGTGTTACCCAATTAAGGGGTAGCACACCCAGACGAAAGCTAGCCATGCTACCATTCGTGGGTAGTGTTATATTACGGCATTTGCCGTGCATTTAAAATCGTGAAGAGGTTCAATCCGATCGTGTGCCTACCCTATTTCTTCCCCGCGAAGGCGCATGCATTCAAAACAATCGTGTCGACCCATTTGCATGCCGTAACTACCCCCTTTGATCGTGTCAGCCAGTCAATGGCTATCCGCTAATTTAATTCAGATTGTTGTTATTCTTTTCTTTGCCGCGTTTGTGGCACAGCTTTTATCCTACCGCATTGAACTATAATGAAATATGTGTATAATGGATTTCTGGAGTTTAATTCGGAAATTTGCTTTCAACTATGTTGATTAGGACCGAGTAATGGCACGACTGGAGAGAATTATCGCTAGATCTTGAGATCAGCAAAATCAGACAGAACCAGAAAAATTACGGGCGTTTCAAATTTCGCCAAGGCTTGGGGGGCTTCAAAATGGCATTTTGCACTGGGGAGCGGACCTAAAAACTCGCCAATAGATTTTTCTTTCAACCTGATAGTCGATTACTCAATTAGTGATGGTCCCTTACTCAGCTCTTCGGGCCCACCCAAAATCCGGTTGTATTCCACCTGGATTTGGGGTGGAACGCATGGAAATCGGCTGGATTGGAAACGAGTGGAAACATGGGGAATCGAGTGGAAACACGACGCAACGCGTGCCGCACGCGACGCGGCAAATGGAAATCGAGTGGAAACCGGGCGGATCCGATCGATTTCCAACTGATTTACCGCGCATCCACCCGCAATCCGGTCGATTTCCACGTGGAATCCGGTCGCGTCCGCTACTGGAATTCCGATCGATTTCGCGAGCAGATGCAGACCGGATTTCGGGTGGACCCGAGGATCTGAGTACTTCAGATCGCCTCAATGTTCTATTCAGGACCCATGAAGCGTCGAACACTTGCACCACAAAAGCGCTATCAGCGCCGTGGAGGGCGCCTCGTTCGCGCTGAGACGTTGCCGCTTATCGAGCTTCCGGCCGATCTGATCGACGCGGTGATAGAAAAGCTGGCATCCTCGAGCTGTTGCTTCTTTGGCGTACCAATCGGCAACTTCGGTAGGTTGCTATGCTGATGAAAATTTTAAGTGAAAAGGAAAAGTTGATGACCCATTACTCCTAGAGTTTCGGTCAAATGAGATCAAAAAAAGCGCTGTTGCTTTTTAAATACTGGAAATTTGCCGTTTGACGCTCTCAGTTGGAGCCCTCCGCTTTAGTTGTCAGGCATTTTGTTTACATATTGATCAGCTGAAACCGATTGTTTAAGCCCAATTTTCCTACCTTATATAATTTTGGCGCGTATGTGTGTGTGTGTGTGTGTGTGTGTGGATGTCACTTTCGAGGCCCGATTTGAGGGCCTTCCCGTGCATAAAATGCCCTAATTCTGCTTCACCCGGGGGAATCCACCCTCCTCTTTCCAATGGCGTTCTCAGAATTTCGATAAAATACAAGTTTACAAAGTTAGAGCCGGTTTTATTCATTTTTGGGGGTCCGGGAGGGCTAATTTGCATAATGCGGAAAAATACAAATTTCCTCATTCTTGCCAGTTGCACTCGCGAGTTTGGTTGGGGGAGGGGAGCTATCGGAGAGTCAAATTTTTCATGCAAAGGCCCAATTCCAGCGCCCAAGGCCCGCGAAGCGGGTTTTGGGCGCTGGTTAAACCATAAATCTTTTAGGGGCCCCTCAGAATCCCACCGATATTAAAATGAGAAGGTATTTCTGTTAACCTGATGGATCAACGAATTGGAACGAAGCCATAATCCGCTAACGCGCGCCGCAACGGGCCCCCTCTTCGCGCACCCGAATCCCCCCCCCAACACCTCTTCCTAGTTTTAACAGGGAAAACAATCAAATTTTTTAAATTCTGGCCACAATTTCTGTATTCTGAGCACGTTTTGCCCCATATTAATCTTGCTAAAATCCAAGTTGGCGTCAAACTTGTCGGGATCCAGAAAATAGCCGACGGAAAAAGCAGTTACGTTTTAGTTACGTTTGCAAGTAAACTCTGATTTAGCTCACGCTAGTTTTCGTTTTTCCCGTTTTAAACTATACGATCAAACTGACTAATTTTAGAGATCGGCTGAAATACCGAGGCCTATTCCCTGGTCGCGTCGCCGATTATTATGTCTGCGGAAAAGTGGTGGAAACCGACGAAAATGCGAGGGTAGGAGGCTCAGAGGTGCGTGGAGGTTGTTACTTTGTAAACCCTGTTTTAACCGTGTTACTCTTATCGGGGCAGCATCTGTGTATGGCGAGGATGCCCGTTTTTAGATCACCGTCTCCGAACTGTCGATACGAATACAGGACAGCGTCGGCACCGCTATCCAGTTCGCCAACTACCACCCAATGATGATTGTTACACAAACGTTAGCCCCCAATTCCCATAACCCATTTTTAAGTCTTTAGTGATCCTCCTCTGTCTGGCTTGGACCTGCGCAAATGGAAATCGGCGAGAACCTGGTAGTGAAATGGGGGATTCGGTTATACGGAGTTGCTGGTTCGGGGTCCGAGACTCACAGCAGCTGGGGGCTGGATAGCAAAGACAAAAAAACGTATTCAAAAAGGGAATTCGTACGCGTTTTAACAATTTCGCACTTTATTATAGCATTCAGCTTTCGCCGAGAAATGGACGCCCCGGATGTTAGTTTCGCCCATTACTTCCCATTCCTAACCAGGATCCGCCAACCCCGCTACGCCAGGTGTCGCTTTCCTGCCACATATCAGACGGTAATTGATTTGCAAACATTTTACCGTTCCTAGCAACTACCGTATTCCTTTTCGTATAAGCTCATGTCAAGGCTTGCCATTTTTTTCCGGATTTTATTAGAATCAGCTGATAGTAGGAAAGTCAGCCATTTTTCTATCTACCAAAAGTATCGAAACTGGACGGCAAAAGCGATCATTTTACAGATTTCAGCAGTTATACCACATTTCCTACAGGGAACGCGCACGCCGCTTTGCCGCCGCGAAGGATCCATTTGAATGGCTTGTTGCGTGTCGCAGGCGGGGCAAGATTGATAGAGCATCCATGGGCCAAAAATCCATATTCGCGTATCCTTCAACTGCAAAAAGCCTTAGCCATACAGATATTTTGATCAATAGACCGAAAATGATAAAAAAATACGTGATCCACTCAGCAAAAGGATACCGGAAATCTTTTCAGTATTCCAGTGAGAGCATGGCTATGCCGTTTCAAGGCTCCGCTATGGTCCACAGATCAACAGGGGTAGGTGAATTGTGTTTTATGGTTTTTAGTGATTTCAATTACGAAAAGATTGTGAAAACAGCTCTAAAAAGCTTTTGGATCACTGGGGGATCCTTTCTGGGAATTTTTCATCCCTTTTCGACCAAAGGCGGCTTCTTATTTCTGAAATTCTGACATGCATTGCTACTCAAATCGACAATTTTAGTTGTGGGATGGTATCCATGCTCGTAAGCCGTAACCAACCGAATTTAGCTTGAATCGGAAAAGCGCTTGAACGAACCTGCTAAACCGACAATGATCTGGATCAGCATGGGAAAAATTACATTTAGGGGATGAACAATAGATTTTTTTTGAGGGGTAAATGACAGTTTTTGAGATCATAGTGAGCAAGACGTTTTTCGTTCGGAAAATTTTTGCCAAATCGGAATTTTCAGATTGGTTGCCTGTTTGAAGCCTTCACTGGCGTGCAAGGCGCTACAGTTCTCGTCGATTGCCCGAAAACTTTAATCAAACTTAAGCAGCACTTGAAGGCTAAGGCGGAAAGGCTAAACCTAAATCAGGTATGGTTCGAGCAGACTTGTTGAAAGTTCGACTTACGGTAAAGTGTATTTGCTTCGATCGAAATTTCCAAGCGGAATTCTTGGGTTACCCGAAACGAACCAGTCAGTCAGTAGGGGCCAACACCTCTATTTTTTACTTGGCATGCTTAAATTGTCCATCCAGTAACTTTTTGGAAATGGGTTCGGAAATCAGAAAGGAAGTCGAACGTTCAATGAGTGCTAGCAGCGGACAGCCTTCCGTGCTCGAAGGGCAGAATCTGTTGAAATCGATTTGTTTAGGCGCTTCGTATCCTGGAAGAAGCTGATCGACAAGCAGACGTAAGCACTTTGCTGGGAAATCTCGCCTGCGTTTTAAATGACGTGCTGATTCGACAGAGCGTCCCAATAAAAAACGCCAACCTCTACCTCGCCGCAGAAGTATCGGGTCGGAATGATAATTATACCATTCGAAGGCCCTTGAAACGGCGAGCTTGCGACAATCTTCAAAATCATGTGTTTTTTTTTTAATTAAACCTGCCATTTTACAAGCCATTTTGTAAAATTTTGTGGCTTTGCGTGGTTGCCTATGAGCTAAATTGCCACAATTTCTGCAAGCAAAATGACCGGAAGTAGCCGTTGATTAGATGTAGAGGGCCTCGTTAATGTTTTTTCAATGCTTTGCAAAATAGTGCGTTTAAATAAAAAACGGTTTTGAAGATTGTTGAAAAATCGTCGTTTTAAGGGCTTGCGAATGGTGTAACTACCATTCGGATCCAATACTTCTGCGTCGCGGTAGAGGGGGTGTTTTTTATTTGGAAACCCTGTATATCCATTCAGGGATTCCCGAAGCCTGAGGTGATCACCGACATGCTCGGGCAGCTAGAAGAAATGATGCAACCCTCCGGGAATTTTGCAAATGATTTCACCGAATTGATCATTCACCATATAACGTTTAAATCGATGCCTGCACTAATTCGAGTAGGTGACCCCTGGTTTTTAGGCGCTTTCCTAGACAGTGAAAATATCAATAATTACTACCACTTGGGGCAACTGTACAGAGCCTTTTAAGAGTCCCGTTTTTCATAACGTGGGTGTTTTGCTTGTGCTTTTGTTGGCAAAATAACTGAAATCCAAAGGCATCATCATTCGAGCAAAATCTAATAATTACAAAAATCTGAGAAACAAGATTATATTTTTCCAACGTAAGGTCCAGGTGACGTTTCGGGATGCGGCCCATCCTAGCTGATGCGGCTAATGATTTTTGGCCAAAGGGTTATAGTTATTTTAAGCGCAGCTTTGTTGTTTTGATTTTGTAATTAATTTTGAGTAGCCTATTTTGTGACTGGCAATAGTCGGTCACTTATGGGTGTGAGAAATGGGCTGTTTTCCACCATTTGCCAGTTCCACTCGGAGCCCATACCAGGCGTATCGTCAATTTTTCGATTTTCAAAAATGTTGGTTTGAGCAGCCTATTCAATCCAGCGAATTTTTCTGAATACGATGGGAATATTCGGTGCTGAGAAATCAAATCAAAGGCAAAATAAATCACTTTGAAGTTCGTAAATTTGGGGAAAAGTGTAGCTTTGAAATGCTCGAAACGAGCTATTTGGCCAAAAATGGCAACGGATTCGGAATCGGCAAAAAAATCCGCACAAAACAGGCTGTGTCCCATACCGAAACGCCACCTCTTGACCTTACGTGGTTCCCTTGTAAGGCGATCGCAGAACGCCCGGAAGTGTCAGGACGGTACTATGGACTAGTAGGACACTTTCACATGGACAGCGCCCGTGCTCCTGAACCCCAGCTAGCAGTGGGCGCCGAGGTGAGCAATGTTTAAAGTAGAATGGATCCGTTTTTGATAAGACTCCAGATACCCCCAGCCGGCACCCAACTTTGTATCTCGGCTCCCTTGTCATCTACAGGGGTGTAAAGTATACCAAAATGTTCGTGTTGCTCGCGCGAGCATTTTGATATACCTTACACACCTGTAGATCAACAGGGAGCCGAGATACAAAAGTTGGGGGTCGGACGAATTTTTTGTCATGAAAAATTAGTCGTGATAAGACTGATTGCTCACTTCATATCTAGAGAGTCGATTATTGCTTGTCAAATTCCAAGGAAACGGAAAACGGAAAACAGGGTTTCCAAAAAAACGAACCATCTGGCATTTCGCCGTGTTACATCCAATCGGTCCCAAAATTCGACCAGAGGGGTATCAACCCTAAATAACAACAATCCTGACTCACAGCCCTATAGATATGGTCGTTCTCGAGTTATAAACCAAAATACTGCTTTTCCGCAATCCAAAACAGTTTTTTCAGCTACCTTTTTGAACTTTGCAACGATTTGCATCGAGTTCCGGCTGCGGATTGAAGAGTTGGGGGTACTTCGCGTTGTAAAAATCTCTTAAATCGACGCTTATTTCATTAATTTTAGCCCGGAAAAAGTTTCTTCAAGCTACGAAGACGTCCCGAATCATTTTCACTTATTGTTTAGGGGGGTATGATTCCATGGAACCCTATGAAAATGGCAAAATAAAATTTATTTTTGCCGTAACCAAAAATCTCATGTAGGCATGAAGCTATAAGTCAGGATTCTGGTTATTTAGGGTCTGATACACCTCTGGTCCAATTTTGGATGACGGCGAAATGCAGGATGGTTTATTTTTTGGGACATCCTGCAGATTTTGGGTCATCACTTCAAAACAATTGTAGCTATTTGGCCGTAAATCAGGATTTTTGTCATTGAGGGTCCGATCACCTCTGCTACAATTTTGAGACCAATTGTTTGTAAGTCGGTTAAATACAGCGTGGGACTTTTCCTTGGGGCACATGCCTGCTATTTTGAGCTCCACGCAATCTTCCGTCATGCGTGTGACGATATCGAGTTGATGGCTGATGACGACGCAGAGACGGCAAGGCAGCATCGTTTGTTACGGAAACGATGGCCGGTGAGTGTTTTCACTGTGCGGTAGTGAAGCAGACACGGTACTGTTCTGTTAGCGGGGGGGGGGGCGGGAATTTTAGCGGGGGACCCATTTTAGCGCCTACGGAGTCGTAGGGGGCCTACCGTACAAACCGCGCGACAAAAATTATTTAAATTCAGAAGCTGACGGGGCATCCAGGCAAAGTCTACAAATGCCGAGCCGCACATCGAGGTGGATCCTAGCCCCTAAATACGTGGTTATCAAACTCATTTCAGATTTGCTGTTCATCAATCGTTTCCGGATGATCGCTTCGTCTGGGCCGGATGTGGTCGCCCTCAGTGTTCATATTTTTGACCTTTGAGACCTCAGGCGGATCTCACCTCTCTACGAAATAAAATAACTAATAAACCGATATTTTTTAAAGGCATCGGCAATCAAGCACCAACATCGCAGGCCAAGAAAATACGCATTGTAGCTGACTGCATGAGCGACAGAGAGAGTGCGAAAGAGAGAGAGAACGCAAGATATAGATAGAGAGAGATCTCCGGCCCAAGCGGGCTATCCATCATTACTTCTAAAAGTCATTACTTCTAAAAGCATTATTTCTCCAAGTTCGTACGTCGCCTTAACGGTTTTTCGGCACGTTTGTCCATATTTGTTCCCAAATCGCTGATAATTATTAAGAATTTAAGATATTAGGCTTACATTATTCATAAATTCCGAGAAATGGCTATTCCGCTAAAACGGTAACGATATTCGGAATCAGCGTAAAATTCTGCACTAGATAGGCGTGGTCGCATCCCAAAGTCCCCACGACGGTTTTAGGGTATTTCTATGCCGCGGGGAAATTGCGCCTGAGGCACGATCAACACCCATATGCAGATGGACCATTTCAAATGATAGCGGGTAGAGCGCCAAATGATCGCATCTGCGCAGACAAAGTCGAGAGCGGCGAGTATATGCAACCTCTGGCGCTGGACATCCATAGGTTCGTTAGGATTCGCGGCGGAAACCCCCCCCCCTAATTTTTTACACTACCCTCAACATAAAAGCTGTATAAAAATTTTATTTGAAAATTTAATTTTCGGGCAAAAGGTTTGTTTCAAATTTCAAGCCGTGAGCATCCTCCGACCCGCCATGCGTGCATTTTCTGTAGATCAACTAATTAATTTAGATGCTTCCCTGCGGACTATGCCAGAAGCCCGTCGACCCGACGCAGCTCGCGCATCACTTAGAAAGTGATCATCCGCTTTCGGGAAAAGACGAACATCAAAAGCTCGCTAATCAGATCCTCGGGCCTTATACGGAGTGGGCGAAAGCCCAACTGGCGATGGCCGCCAAATCAGCCGCTCCACCACTACTTGAACAGGAGATGCTCGAGGAAGACGCCAAGGCTCCTGCTAAAAGGCCCCCATCGCTTAAATAATCATGCTTATTTTTCGATTTTATATCAGTTTATATTTGCTAGTTCTTCTTTTTCTTTTCTTCAATAAACCTTTAACAATCTGGAAAATTTCTGCCGGACCTACGAGGACTGGGAGTACACAATTTGCGGCGAAATGGCGAATTTTTTAGCATCGCCGCCCTGGAGCCGATCACCGATTGGCCCGACGCGAAAAAGACGCGCTTCGGGCTCGGCTTCATCGACGTCATCACGGACGTGTGCGTCTCCTACGGTCTCGACATGAATGCCAAGGGTAGCGGCCTGAATTTGGTGAGTTTTTCGTGTGTGAAGCAGCTTCACATCTCTTGCCTCATTTTTTGCCATAAAAACTTGTAAATCTTGCGTTTAGCTAACACCATCTCAACAATCGGCCGTTTCTGATGTGCTCAAGCCGTCGCAAGCCGCCGTCTACACGATGCACCTCCATTCCGGCGCAACGATGGTCGGTTTTGGCCTTTTAGTCTTGAACTTTGGGTACAAAAGTAGCGTTTGTTTCACTGCTCTTTAAATTTTGGAAATCAAATGGCATATTTTTTGGAGAAAAGAAAATCGGATTGATATGTCGAAATTCGCGCATTGAAAATTCACTACGAGCGAAAAACGGAAAAGGCAGATATCCAAGGCAGAAGTCCCTAGCTTTTTCTGTTTAGTTTTTCGTCCGTTACCATTCTGTCATTACCTCATTCTGTCATTCGCACGATGGACTACAACGTTCTGAAGGTATCATTTGCCGGTAAATCCTTTTCATTTTCATTTTCTTCCATTTTCAGATGCTGCTTCGAATTCTCGAATTCGAGTTTGGCACGCAGAATGACGGTGAAGAGCCACCGACGTCAGGAGTAGCTTCTGGGGAGGTAAAGGTTTTGCCCGGTTAATTTCATATTATTTTTTAGACTTCCGCGCCCGCTGTCCCGGCCTGGATGACGGCGCTCTCCTTACAGCCCGCGGTCAAGAAATCGAAACAATAGAATTATTTTTGCTATACATTTTTCCGAAGTTTGTTTGTAGCTTTTCGATTACGGGTTGTGATCTCGCTTTTTTAGTTGTTTTCCTACATTTTGCGTTGTTGAGGATAAATATGTATTTCTCTCGTGATATGAACAGGACATGTTTTGAAGGATGGAGGTGTGAACTGTGACATTTAGTGAAAGAAGAACTTTTCTCATATCTCTCTCTCTCTCTATCTCTCTCTCTCTCTCTTTTATTTATTTTTAGATATAAAAACTTACGAACAGTTTTCCAAGATTATAATTTTTTTAATTTCTACCAACGAAAAATGAGCAAAAACACTAAATTGCTAATTGTTAGATTGTTGTTAAATAAATTGGATCGCGCGAAAGGGTATGGGTTCAAAAGTGGTGACCCGGCCCCACTCCCCCCTTCTTTGATAGTGTCACCGAATGACAATCGTCCCAACTTTCTTCTTCGTCGTCTTCAATAATTTTTCTTCGAAATTCCCACAGACCCCCTGAAATCCGGACTTCATATGGCAATATCTTTGCGCAGCGTGAATAGCGTAATCAGTAGCGTTGCGCTGCTGCTCAAAAATGTTAAGGGGTTGGTAGTCGAAGAATCCTCGATGATGCAAACAATTCACAAAAAAAAACGAAATGTTTTTACATTGTTTTTAGCAAGTTTTAACTATATTTAAAGTAAAAAAAACTTTTTTAAAGTTCGAAGATGGTTGAAAAGCCGAAAATTTGGTTATTTTGGCTCGAAAAAATCAATCTTCCGACCTAAATTAATTTTTTTGAAATGTTTAAAGTCTTATGCTTAGGAATTGTTAAGAACAATTTAGAAACACATCCGCTAATTATAAAAAAAAATTTAGGCTTGGGCGAAAAAGTGCTGCGTCAAAGTCAATGCGGCGTCCCGCGTCTACAGCACGAAAGTGCTATCGGCGCTGCGGAGAGCGCCTCAGTCGCTCGCGGGCGGTTCCGCTTTTCCAGCTCCCGACACATCTGATCAACGCCGTCATTGAAAAAGCCGGCATCCTTGAGTTGATGCTTCTTTGGCGGACAACTCGAAAACTTCGGTAAGTATAGCGTATGCTAAAGACAATATACCGTATTTCCTCTAATATAGCCCCGGGGTTAGATTTTGTCAACCACCCCAGGGGCGGGGGTTTTGTTAGAGGGGGGAGGGGTTATAATTGAAGGGGGGGGCTTGTATTTTTCGGAGCGACTAAATTCTTGAAAATTGGGTGTAAAATGGCCGGATTTTGACCAAAATGGAAATGGAATAATTGGGTGTAAAATACCCCTGGGCTTTTTTTCGCTGTAGGACACTTAAAATCGCTGAAAAATGTCAAATTGTAAATTTCAGTGTCCCGCATAAACTTCGCTTTTTTGAGTTTTTGGCTCCTGAATGCATATTTGAGAAAAAGTTTTTGACGCTTTCCGCGAATTTTACCGGTTGATTCGTAAAAAAATAGTTCAGTAATCGGCTGATGCAGGGGGGTCTATTTCCCGGACGCGTTGCCGATTTTTACATTTGCGGAAAAATGGTGAACGCTGCCGAAAATCGACCTGGAGGTAGTTCCGAGGTGAGCCGTTTTTATTAGTTTATTACAAAGCAAATTTCCCTTGTGATTGTGTTGCATTTGGCGAAGGGCTGTATTTTATATTTCGACAAAATACCAAAACATAATAAAACATATAACTTGAGAATTCCAGATGATCGTGGCCGAATTGTCGATCCGGATACAAGACAACTTTGGCACAGCCGTTCAGTTCGCCAATTATCATCCTTTGATGGTTATTACAGAAAAGTCAGAAATTCCCTAGTGTTTATCGTCGCTTTTAGGGAGCTGTCGATCGCTGAAGTGAACGTGAGAAAATGGACAGAAGCCCAAACAAGGTTTTTTTTTGCATAACGTAGTGTTACCTGACTAGCTCAAAAACAACCCTTTTGACCCCGACGATCATTACTTCTAGAAGTCATGACTTCTAAAAATCTTTACCTAAAAATCATTAATTCTAAAATTTTGCTATATTTAAATTTTTTGACAGCGTCTTTAGTAAAAATTTTGCTATATTACCAGTGAAAAAAATATCTAAAATCTTAACTGAGATTTTGGTCGAAATTTTCTGGGCAAAAAAATCGATATTTTTGTAGGTGTGAATATAGTTTGTAAAGTTTTCACGCTTAGGAATCGTAAAAAACAGTTTAGAAAGACTTGATCTATTGATTTAAAATAATTGGTATCTAAAAAGTTGGTCCCCCGCCCCTGATAATGTGAAAGCTCCGTGTTAGAAGTACTTTTGGAAGTAAGGATCCTTAGAAGCATTGATTTTAGAAGGAATGATGAGGAGTCGACAATGCAAGTAATTTAGGTGTCGCCTAGAATTGCCGCGCCCAACCGTTAGTCTGACGCGGTTCTTCCCCTTCCTCGCCAAAATTCGGCACCCTCGCATCGCCAGGTTTCGGTTTCCGCTGAAGTATGAAACGGTAGCTATCTACAGGGTGTGCCAAAAAACCCCTCGGCATTTGGCCGTATTCTCTCCGGTTCTATCCAAATTTTTACCAGCGTTGGGACCCAGGCCCGTACGAGGGGGGGGGCAGGGGGGGCAGCCTGCCCCCCGAAATCCTCGGGGGGCCGAAAAGTACATAAGGTAGTACCCTTATGTTTTTTTTCGCCATTTTTGCTGCCCCCATGTATGGGCCCCATGGGCAGGTAATGTAGAAGTTTGAATTTTCCCGCATTTTTTTGGCACTAATGTTAGGGTGGCAGATGGGGTTGGGTGTTGTTAGGAGATTATTTTGGCACCATTAATGGGCTAATATTTGGAGAAAAGGCCCAAAATAGGAAATAATGATACGGCGGTAACTCCATGGAGAAATAACGGATCGGGATGATTGATATAGCGATAGAAAGCCCAGAGTAGGGAGAATACAGGGCGAGGTAAAGCAGAAAACCCGTATTGCTAAAGCACTTTATTCCGGTTACTAACGGTATCTTAGCGCGGCAGAGGGCTTGCCTGATCACGGCACCCTCGACAAGAATAAAGAGTGAGGAGAAATAGACCTCCACCCAAAATCGACCGAGTCCGGAAAGCGCATAAGTCCCTTTAGATTTTTTACGCAAAAAAATTCGAAAAAAAAACTGTGCCAAGCCTTGTTCGGGTGGCTCGCAAACGGCCTTTTAAACGCTATTTATTTTTATAATATAAACAGTTTTTTTCAAAAAATTTTTGCCTGCGGCGCCTTTTTCCTCGCTCTTTAACACCATTTTTTTATCCTATAGGCACCGTTTTTCAAAAATTTCAGCCTGCGGCGCTGTTTTTTCAGTAAATTTATCGCAATTTTCGCTAAGTTTGCTGCCTGGGGCGCTCTCAGGCCGCCCCAGGCGAGCCGCCCCCCCCCCCGCCCAGCAATCGCCCGAAAAGTTCATAAGGGGACCCTTATGATCTTTTTCCGGAAAATTTTTCTGCCTGCGGCGCTTTTTATAGCTGTTCGCAAGTCGGTTTTTAGTGTTAGAAACACCATTTTTGAAAATTTTTTGCCTGCGGCGCTCATTTTTTCATTCATTGAATCGCAATTTCGGTTCAAAAGTGCATTTTTGCCGCGATTTGGCTCAATCCCAGGGTGTTTATTAACCAATTTTGCAAAAATTTCGCCTGCGACGCTGTTTTTAGAGTTTTTACACCGTTTCTCCGCCATTTTACAAAAGCGTCGACCGGGGGAGGTCGTCAAAAATTTTTTCGGTCCTCCCCCCCCCCGAAATTTCGGCCCTGTTGGGACCCCATAAACGGATTTTTCCGGACAGTTGGTCTTACTTTGGCTATGTTTTCGCAATTCGCATGCAGATTTTGAGTAACTTGCCAAAAACAACCATTTTTATGTCGTTATCAGCCAATGTTCATAATAACAAATTATAAAAGTTCAACTTTAGACGTAATTTTCGTAAATCAAAAAGTTTCTCCGGGTGGAAAAAGTGCTCTCTTCGTTTTTGCTAAACATTTAGAGGTCAAAATTAAAGTCGTAATTCTATAACTTTCTTGTTTTACAATATTTTGCTTCGAAAATTCGGCTGCACGTATAGTTTTTATGAGTCCCTATCGCTGGTAAAAATTTGGTTCCGATGGGATCGAAGACGTACAAATGCCGAGGGGTTTTTGGGACACTGTATTTTGATGCTGCGCAGAAGGCGCTGGAAGCCAATTCTAAGACTATTATACCTAGCCATTAAGTATTTCGCCGAACGGATGGCACTCCCACGGCACGCTATCACCGCAGAACGTCTTGAAATCACTCACGTAAGTTGCTGAAAAACAATTCTTTACGATATGCTAACTTTAAAGCGCACGTTCAGGGCGGGGTCGTGTACTCGTCGCAACGTGTACACGCTATGGACGTAGGGACCGCGCGCACGGCCTGCCCGTGCCGTGGGAGGCCATTCCCCTCCTTTGCGGCGAGGGGCGCCCCTCACCCCCTCGCCAGGTTGTAGCTGTGGCTGACTGGTATCCATCCGCGCCTCCCGAGCGGCGGCCCGGGTTCGACCCCCGGCTGCGGCAAAGCTCTTTGCTTTTTTCCAAAAAAACGCCCCTGAACGTGCCCTTTAAGCGATTTTTAAGCAATATTAGCAATTACCTATTTAACGATTGATGAATGCAGCCTCTCTATTTTTAGTTTTTGTACAATAAATTTGATGTTTTTAGGCAAACGCGTGGTTTTCAGATCGAATCTCTTGCTCAATGCGTCGCCGCAGCAAACAGCATTACGTTGCTGCTGGATTGCGCACAGACTTTTCAAAAGCTAAGGGCAAACCTCCATCTGATGGCAGAGACAATGTTGCTCAACAAGGCAAGTTCAGGGCGGTTTTCGGGAATGGCAGACTATGCCTTGTTTAAAGCTTCGGAAAAACGGGTTTCCTCACCCCTATCCTCGCAGTCTCATAATTTTCAACGATTCGCTATTTTCATGATTGTTTAAACGCCGAGCGATGCTATTACAGAACAGCTCAAAAAATTGTCCTATGCCAACGTTATATTTAGAAAAACAAAGGTTGTACCTCGGTTTATTCCCCAGCCCAATTTTTCAGCCATACGTCCTATTAAGGCGTGGAGCATCTCAAAATGTTCCCCGTGATCGAAAACTAAGCAAAAAAATTGTTTCCTTACATCAAAAATTGTTAGAAAATTTTTATAACAATTATAAGTCTCGGATCTCGGCCATTCTTGGACGTACAGATTTGGCAAGAGTACCAAAATGTCGTGCTTGATCTGTAGAATCGGTCTACGATACGTTTGAGTCGAAAAACATCGAAAAACAGAATATTTGAGTTAGAAACACGGGGTAACTGTACGATCGCCGCTTAATCTTTGCAACTTTTAAATGCCTGTAAAAATTTTTGCTAGCAATGTTTCACGTAAGTAAACAACTTTTTTATAGGTTTTCAACCACGGCGAACATTTTCAGATACTCGGTGCATTAAAGGGCTAGTTCAACTTTTGGAGCTTGGGCTGGTACCTTGGGAAACTATGGACGTAGGCACAGTGCGCCCGAACAGTCCCCCATTACGGCAGCTATTAGAGATCGGAGAAATGAGAGAGGCACAGACACAAAAACGCAGGGAGGGTTCGACTCCTGGCCACGGAAATTCTTTTGTTTTATTGGCTGAACTAGCCCTTTAATAGGACTTATGGCTGAAGAGCTGGGCGCGGGGGGAGCAAACTGAATCGTAGCCGAAGCAAAAATAACCTTTGAAAAATGGGTTGAAAATCCAGATTTCCATATTTTCGCTATCTTTCATATTTTGAGGACACCATTCCATAAACGCATTTGAAGCAATTGCTGTTTTCAACCGTGATTGCTGCCAAACACTGCCAACTACCAGTCAATTTTTCAGGCTCATCTGTTCTTCGAAGAGGATGGGCTAACAGCGGTACGTTGCCTTGGTGTCTTGGTTGTTTTGGGAAATGGCGATTCTTTTACCTCAAACAGGCGCAATTTCGAAGAGAAAGTGTCCATAGGAACTGGCGGTATCGCGAGCGAAAAAGTTGAAGTTCTTATAACTTTCTGAAACCGACTTAATATTGAAAACTCGGTATCAATCATTGCAAAACAGAAGTTTACGGTTCGAATGATACCAAAGACCCAGCGTTAGCCAGGGCCACAAACACGCCTGGGCCGCCAGCGGCAGCGAAAGGGTTGGGCAAATTCTTCCCGATAGGTTAAATTGAGCCAATTAGGCGGGGGTTTTTCAAAATTTCAAACACGGCATTTGATCGAGCACGTCAAGAAGAACATTCTACGTCTTTTAATTTCCAAAATCGGATCGAATTTCGGTTTTTAGGGCGTTCGAAACTTTCGCCATTTCCTTGGAACGCTTCTCCTTTTTTTGTTATTCTGCGGGTTTATCGGTAATGAACTATCACCCCTCCCAGTATATTTTGGATGCTCTATAGAATGGCGTCTTTAAGTGTCGAAAACATAGCGAGAATGTCGAAAAACAGCTGCGCAACCCGATTTTGAAAGTTTATTTTTATTTTTACCATAGCTTTTTTATATTACAAATACTTTGAGCTAAAACAAAAACTCTGAGGATATTTTTTGATGCTCTATCGAATGCCGTTGCAAAGATCCCGCGAAAATAACGACAATATTGAAAAAAGCATGTCTCTTTTGCCTACATATACCCCTTCCAATTTTTGCCCGTAAGTTTGCTTGTGGAACGGTGTCGGACGGAGTGACACGGGTCCGCCAGGCTAAGCTCCAAAAAAATATTTAGGATTCTCCAAGAGCGATATTATGGCCGAGAAACTAGCATTACTGGAAGAAATGCTGGCAGGTCCCGGACGTAGCTCTGTGCACACACGAGAGGTCCAGCTTAACGGGCTATACTATCAATCATTGCCGGGGATCATTCGGGTTGGTTAATAGTTTCAAGAGTTTTGAAAATGTTGAACCTTGAAACGGCTATTGCCCGTAAAATACGATTTTAGGCAGTCATCGATCAGGGACAGACGGCCGGACGGCATTATTGGATGATCAGTCAATTCCGGATGGACTGCATTAACGGCCCGGATCCCGATAAAGCGGTTGGGACAAAGGTTGGCAAGCGACTCTACTATCCTACTTACTACTATTAAAAAATAGTGTTTGTGTGTGTGCGTGTGTGTGCATTTGCATGCAACTTCCGTCCGTATGTTCCAGTCGTATCTCAATAGGAGAGGAAGTTAAAAGTACGTATGATACGTCGTTAGGTGCGTAACGGACATGACACGACTGCACACATACGAGATTCTTAAAATCAGCTGTTTTCGATATCCGACTATATATAAAAAATTAGTGTTTGTGTGTGTGCCACTTTGCATGCAACTTCCGTCAGCGTGTTCCAGCAGTATCTCAGGAAGGAGAGTAGTTAGGGGCATTTTTGATACGTAATAGGTGCGTAATGATCTGGAGATGACTGCACCCCTATCAGATTTACCAAAATCGTTTATTTTCGATGTTCAATTTTAATTTTTCTTGAAAAATCCAAAACCCTCTTTGTTAGGAATCAATTAGCATACACCGGAAGTGGCGGTAGCTTATTTAAAAGAGCGAGAGCGTATGCTTCACTTTTTTCAGCGTGAGTCGGGTGGAATTATGCAAAGTGTAAACTTTCATTGGACCCAAACGGGGCCAGGATTGAAAAGTAGCGAAGCGGCTGTTCAACTCTGTTTGAATACTAATACCATAAAACCCCGGTACCCCCGCTAACATCGGAAGAGAAAATTGAAAATAAAAATGAGGCTTAAATATTTATGGCGCAACTCCCCCTCTATAAAAAGTTGTTTGAGTCTTACAAGGGAAGTGCACGAAGTTAAGGTGGCATTCCTTTTTCAAGATAAGTGGGTCTGATAGAGTCAAACACGGGGATTTCGAATCTGTAATCAGAATTTGCTAAACGAAACGGAGAAAAAAGTTATGAGGCTTCAAAGTTGGCAAAATCGACAAAAACGGTACCTTTAGCGTCCTGTAAAAAGCGCGGAAGCGGAATTGAGCAAAAACTGATTGGTGCCTCTTGTTCAGCAGAAAAAGCTCTTTCGAATGAGCTTTAATATGTAGCAATTACAGATAATTTGTGAAAAAGCTTCTTTTTAATTCACAGGTAAGTGTAGAGCCTGTGGAGGTCCTCGAAGAGATTTCCGCGAAATTATCGTATACTTTTTGAATGATAGCTCATTCGAAAGAGCTTTTTCTGCTGAACAAGATGCACCAATCAGTTTTTGCACAATTCCGCTTCCGCGCCTTTTACAGGCCGCTAAAGGTACCGTTTTTGCCGATTTTGCCAACTTTGAAGCCTCATAACTTTTTTCTCCGTTTCGTTTAGCAAATTCTGATTGCAGCTTCGGAATACCCGTGTTCGACTCTATCAGACCCACTTATCTTGAAAAAGAAAGCCCACCTTAAGTTCGTGCACTTCCTTTGTTAAAGAGATTTTTGCTCAAGTTTGGATTTTCAAACTCAGATATTTTGGCCTTCCGGCTAGATTTTGCAAAAAAACTAGCCTTGCCATGGTGTCCAGATTTTTTCTCTATAGCTCCTGAGCCGCTCAATCAAATTTTTTGGGAAATTCGGAAATTTTGAAAAATCGACGATACTGGCACGTGGTTTTTTGGATTATGTTGTGAAAGCCCAAAAATTTCTGAGATCTTTAGTTGGAGGAAATGTTACGCCATGCGTGCAGCGATATCGAATCGATACCCGATACCTCCCCAGATGCGAAGAAGACGAAGCTATTCTTTCGGAAGCGCTGGCCGGTTCGTTTGGGGGGAAGGGGATGATCGAGATCGATCGATAATTCTTTTCCCCTACGTCCAGAAATGGCTAGCAACCTAATCGTAAGCGTTTTAATAATGTTTTAATACAACTTACTTATATTTTAAGCCCAAAAACAATTAAGAAAACCTTAAAAAGTTTTTAGTTGAAATTTTGGTCGAAAACCGATCATTTTCGGTCGAAAATCAATATTTTTGCGTTTTTATTCAAAATTTCCAAAGTTTTTGCGTTTACAAAAGGTAAAAACTTTTTAGAACCACCGACTCTATTTATATTTGAAAAATTGGATCCTTAGAAAAAGAGTTTGCCCCCGTTGATGCCAAAGGGCTCAGAATATAATTTTCAGGGTCGCCCAGTGACTGGAAAGATCTACCGCTGCAAGACGGCCAGCAAAAGTGGGTATAAAAAAAATTGTTATCTTCTCATCTGAAGACGGATTGTAAAGGCTTTCGGTCCAACCTGATACCAACCCTTTAAAACATTCGAATTTACTGGATTACGTTTTGTGCGCCGAGTCAAAATCTAAATTGCCAAATGCAATCATCTTTAGCCATGCTGCTGATGAACCATTTCCTGATCCGGACGTCATTCGGACCTCATTTGAATTCATTTGAACCTTACGTGGAGCACAACTTCCTCATGTACAATGCGTGAATAAATTGACGAAACCGCGACGCATTTCTACAGTATCCTACGTTTCGGAAACATAAACCGACATACAGAGACGGATAGTTACAGAGCCAGATCGATTCGAAGGGAAGAGCTACACAACTGGCGCTCTGCAATCGGGCTTGTTGCGGATTTTTGTGTTGGGCGAATTTCTGAAATGTCGTTGTCTAAGTGTCACTTTCCCCTTCAGGGCACCCATGGGGATTCGACTAATAGCGGTTAGTTAGCGAACGAGTTACTTCGCCGCCCATATTTTTTCCGGTTACGACGATGAGCGAAGGCGACCCACGGAATGGCAGCAGATGCAGCGGGCGAGGGCAAAAGCGACGACCCCAGCAAGAAGCTCTACAGCCTGTCAAAAAAACCCCGTAGTCACCCGGTTTATTTTGATTTATATATCTACCAAAAGCTCTGTGATAAGCTAGTCGAGATGTGTTCTCCATTTTTTATCATTTCGTAAAAAGCAAACAAACGGCTTTGGAAATTTTAGCTTTTGAAATAACGCGACGCTGTTGATGGAATTTTTGAAATGTAATTTTTTGTGTAAGCAAGACGGAATTTCTTTGCAATGTATTTCTAATGATTGTTTGATTTCCCCCTGAAAAGATTTGTTATGAATGCTTTAACTGTTCCGTGCTTTAGCCTAACTAACTTTAACTGTGCGGCCATTCCGCATACTTCTTTCCCGGGTTGTAGGGTTTTCTACGCTAAAGGGTTTGGCATCTTCGCACGAATTTTGCCTGCAGCAAATAAGACAGGTTGTAACGAAATGAAACTTTTATTTCATACTAGTATCTCGAAAAGGTAAAACAGCGAAAATGACCCGCAAGTAATAGACAGACAATAGTGAGGGGAATTAGGCGGCGAGTTTTGAGGCATCTTCATAGGGCACCGTGATCTCGCGTCCCTTACACAGGCCGCTGGACAGCTTGAGGTGGACGGCGAAGGCTTCTTGGTCGATTTCGAGTAGAGTGGCCTGAAAAGGAAAGATTTGTCGTTCCGCTAAAAAATTTAAGAGACCCCCGTTCGTTCGCATCGCCAGGGAACCGAATCAATTTTTAAATAGGTTTCTATGTCTAGTAAGGCGCGTGATATCACGCATTTGCTACTATACTCCAAGCGAAAAACTACCGAGAAAATGAAATAAAAATTGTTACAAGGTTAGCGGCAGCAAGCCTTTGATTGTGTTTTTAGTAAAATGTCACTATATTTCAAACGAAAAACTACCTAAAAACCTAAAACCTAAACCTAAAAAATTCGAAAATCTTTAAAAAGTTGAAAGGTTGGGCGAAATCGGCCAGTTAGGACCGAAAACGGAACAGTTTTGACATCGGCGCCGTTCTGAACCGAAATTCGGACTTCGTATCTCGGTGAACATAAGGGAAGGGTAAAAACTGACTACAGATTCGGAATCAGGGCAAAAATCTGGCCTGGATGAACTACCCTTCAATACAACGTCTAACTACCACTTCACAAAATTACAACCGCAAAAATCGCCGCACCTTCGAGCCTCGATACGCGCCGTTGACGATCATCATCTCACGGCCCACTTGCGGAATCACCGTCTCCACGTGCGCCTGGTCCAGCTTTAGAACGACTAAAACAAACGTCACGGAAAAGGCACCAAAATCCCACCATCATCCACCTTCACCTTGGCCGTGTAGTCGTCGACGAGCTCCCTCACCGTCCCCTTCGCCTTGTAATAATCTTCACCCAATTTTTTCGTCACAATCTAAGAAGGGAGGTATGCAAAAAAATAAGGAGCATTCTATACCTTGACGACAATCCCCGGGCACAGCCAATAGTCCTTGCGATTTGCTTTCTCCTTTCGGCGCTCCTGAAATATTAAATATATATCATTATTAGTGTACGCTAAAGTATAAAATTGCTATTATGCGCGAAAGGGAAACGTAGCGAATAAAGCGGATCTTTTGAATTACTCGAGAGGGAACCTAATTTTTTTTCTGTACACGCTTAGAAGGGCGTCGTCATTTCATACTTAATAGTTTCATAGCGCTTTCAGTCAAATGACAGCACATTTTATTAGAAAACTATCTAAAAACTTTCAAAAAGTCGAGACTTTGGTCAAAAAGGGCCCGTTTAGGTTGAAAAAAATCGATACTTTTGGATTTTTAGCACTGTAAAATTTGTAGATCTAAGAATCAAGAAAGCTTACAAAACATTTTCGCTATTTACAAGTGAATTGGAATTGGGTCCTATGAAAAAGTTGGTCGCCCCGTTAATGCAGTTCAGTTTAGCGCTTGGAAAGTTTTATTGCAAAATCATTCCAATTGTTCACCTCCATTTCCTTGATCTCGTCCAACGCCGATTTCTTGGTCCGCTCCTTGCCCCGGGATGTGGAAGGGCCTAAAAATTAACTAAATTGCAAAATATGAAAAATTCTACCATGCGGACTGCGGCTTCTGCTGCGGCTCCTCCGCCGCCCCCATCGGTCTTCGGGCTGCTCCTTTTTCACGCGCGCTCGCTCCAGCGCGTTGGCGCCGAGTTGAACGAAGGGCTTTTGCAGGGCCTAAATAAAAAAATTAGATTATAATAACCGTAGGAAAAGTTGAAACGTGAGCGACTAAACGTTATAATTACTGTCTTTCGCAGTGTATAAGCAACAAATTAAATTATAGTACGCGGGAAAACTTCTAGCGAATTGGAAGTCACTCAACTTTGTATTTTTTTCTAGTGAAAACCTTACAAATTTCCATTATACTAAACGTAGTGACTCCGAAACATCGCAAATAGATTTTGTAAATACAGTCTCCTGCCGTGAAAAAATAACAAAAAGTGATACAAAACGTAGCATTTCCGAAAATCTACCTCTAACGTCGGCTTCTTATTCAAGTTCAGGGCCAGCTCGATCTTCTCGTCCTCATTGCGGACCAACTCGGTGCTCTCCGTGTACTCCTGCTCGCCATGGACCTCGCGAGCGCTGGAAAACAGCAATTGCAACTCTATAAAGCCACCAACCGATTAATTTGGGCCTCGATGATGTCCTGCTGCTTCTGCTCATCGTCCAGCTCTTGTTTCACTTTCTTTTCCTCGTCTTGCTTCCGGTTCTCCGACTCGTGGTCGATGTATTGGATGTACCAGCCTGGAAATGAAGACTTTGTCGGGGAAAATGAGTTTTTCGGGACCGGAAACTTCAAGTTTTAGGGTCGCATTGATCGTATATATATTTAGCAAAACCGTTTCTAAACTATTTTTACTATTGATAAACGCAAAAAAATATACCAAGTCTTAACCAAAAAAAAAGCCATAAGAGGAAGTATATTATGACGTTTTTAGTAACAGAAAGCTATAGTTCAACTCGAAAAACCAACTAAACGCTTTCAAAAAGTCGAATTGGGACAAAAGGCCATTTTCGGTCGAGAAATCTATCTTTTTTGTCTATCTTCTTATTTTTAATGCGAAATTTGCAAAGTTTTATGCTTAGGAGAGCTTAGAAAACTCCGCTATTGACAGGGTGCCCCAAAAAGATCACGTTGTTTAAAGAACAGTTGGTATTAAAAAAAATGTAGCCTAGAAAATTTGCCCGTTTCCCAATTATGCGAAAAAACCGAGTTTTACCTTTATCCCCAAGGTCGATTTTGCACTTCTCCTTGTTCCCTAGCCATTGTACGAGACCGGTCAATGTATGCCACATCGTCGAGTTCATGTGAATGTGATTTCGGTCCTTGATGTAGGACTGGTAGACTTCATTGGCACGCACGCGTCGCGTCCCGTATTGACTTTTTAGAATCTAAAAATAATATATGTATTTTCACGCCATTCCAGTCAATCAAAAAGCATCCGCTTCAAAAGGCACCTGCATGAATCCCCGTAAAAATTCGCCGCTGAACTCGCTGATGTACCGGTCTGAGTTTTCGGCAAACAGCAGCAGTTGTCGCTGATGCGCCTCGCTGGTCAGATGGCACTTGAAGCCGTTGGCGTCGCGGCATTGTTTTTGACACATTTCGCAGTAACTAGAAAGGTATGTAAGAATAAGTTGGCGACAACTTACAATTTCAATTTCTGCATGCCCTTGATCTTGGAGCGGTTGGCGATTTCCTTCGGCGTGCCCTTCTCATGCTTGCCCATCTCTGAAAGCAAAGAAATTACTTTTATTCGTTAATTCAAATCGTTAAAAGGAAACTCAAAACGAAAAGGATAAACGCGGCCGAGTTTGGCCGATTTCGTGAAAGTGGCTACACGGCATGCCAAACAACACCTAGGCATCGCGGCAGTTCAACAAAGCTTTAGCATGGTGAAAATCTTCGATATTAAAAATTAAGTTTTTTTAACTAATTAGTTTAAATAAAGAACTAAATAAAAAGGTAAGTAAAAGGTTCTTCAAACAGAAGGCGAATCCTTGGAAGACAAAGCCTTAAAATGCGAAGATTCAGGGGCGCTTTTTCAGGCCCCGACCACGGCTTCAGCTTCATTTTACAGGAAGCTTTTAAAATTCACGTTTTCTTCACCAGCCACTACAACATTCTAGCTTTCTCGTCTGCCCTTCTTCGCTGGCTCCTTTCGACCTGGTTCCCTAACTGCTGCAAACGCGCCAATGGTTTCGAGGTTCTTCGCCGAACTTTTCAACGGTTTCTTGTCTGCCACGGCCTTTCAGAGCGCGCACGGGAGGGGTTGTCGGGGCGTGGTTTAGTGGTCTAAGGCGGCGGTTCAGCCCCGAGACAGGGGACGCGGGTTCGGTTCTCGGGTTCGCAGGCCTCCGCATTTTCGTTTTGCTTTTTTGTGGAAAATGTTCCTAGTGGAATGTCATGACTCTAGACGGATCAAGAAGCATGCTATCACTTTCTTTCGCGCAGAATGGATGAAGAAAAACAGCGGACTCATGCATATATCCAAATCGACCACTGTTAAAATCATAACGCTACGACATTCTAAAACTGGTTGCCGTAGATAGAGCGAAGTTTGTTCTGTGTTCCTAGCTTTCAAGCAAATTCCAGAACAGCCAGGAAAAAGTATTATAGCCGGTTGAAAATTTTAACTAACTTTCTATTGAAGCCTGATGTGGATGTCAAGATGATGCGATTTTGCACTTTATTGGTTAGTTGCTGGTCTATAGTCTATCAAAAAATACAATTGGGGCGCTATGCGCAAACATTTAGCTTCCCTATGATACCCATTGTCTTAGGTACCTCATTTTTTTCAACTTCAAACCGCCCGGGCGCCCGATTGCCGTGTACGATTTTCAGGAAACCCTGACCAAAAGATAGAGCAGAAGCTGTTCTATTTTTCTGTACACTCAAGTAGATTATGAAATCTTCTCAGAAAAAAAGTTATAGCCAGTTGAAAGTGGAAAAGATAGCACCCCTTAGCTTAACAATGCATTACGCGAGGGGGTATTGGAGCGCCCCGTAGCCTAGCCCCTCGGCCCCCTCTCGTGCGCGTTTTTATTAAAGGATGAATCGTAGTGTCTGCTAGCTGACTTTTATGGCCTGAACCACTTGAACGACTCGGACAATGAAATTTTCAGCTTTTTGAGTAGGAGTTCTCAAGGAGTTTAAGCACGCAACGGCTGGGTTTAGCCCATTTTTTTCTGGCCTTGATTTTCTGATGCCGCGGAATTGACAAGCTGTGCTTGAATTCTTCCTGCAGATCGAGTGTCAAACCAACGCGAATCGCGCTTCGTTTGATTGCCGATCGGGTTAGCGGCGGATGCATCACGCGGGGCTCGCCGTATTTGGCCAGAGCTCGCGGTTTGCCCAAGGCCTTTCGCGGCTGGCAGTTCGTGGAGTTGTCATGTTGTATAGTTTATTGCCTTTGAAATGGATCTTCTGACTTTTCAGGACTTTGACATTCGTCTTTCTTTTTGGAGGCTTCCGGAGCCGATTTTTTGACATTTGGTAGCGGGTTATCCCACATGTACGGGGGGCAAAACGAACGCCTCGGCATTTGGCCGCCTTACATCAAATGGGCCCCAAAATTGGACCATAGGATTATCATACCCTAAATAACAACAATCCTGACTTATAGCTACGTAGCCCCACTAGTTCTCGAACTATAGCAAAAATAAACTTTGTTCTAGGTTTTTCGGTGAGTTCCCGTGAAAATAACCTTGTCAAAAACCAAAGTGAAAATTACGCGACTACGCCTAGAATTGTTGCATGACAAATGTTAAGCAAATAAACGCTGTGTTGGACGACTTTCACAACGTGAAATGACCAGATATTTTCGGGGGAATAAGAGATTTGCAGCCGGAAGTCGATGAAAAACGACACAACGTCCAAAAAAATAGCGGGAAGACGATTGGGAATTGCGCCGTATTTTCGTTGTAACTCGAGGGCAATTGTAGCGGTCGGGACGCAATTCGGCATTGTTACGAGGGTCCGAGAAAATTCTGGTCCAATTTTGGGACCGATTTCGTGTAATACGGCGAAACGCCGAAGGGGTCGTTTTGGGACAGTATTTAGCACACGATTTAGCTACGGTTGTTTTTGCGCGACTTTTCTCAGCATTGGTGGCCGCGAAACCGTGCAAACAACATCAAGACAGTCTTCCCCTCACCCGATCGCCTTCGATATCTACACCCCAGATCGGCCGGGGCTAGCTGCCAGATTTTGGCGCGTGAAATGGGCAACCAAGGGGCGGAGGGGACTGGCCACAACTTGACGCCGAGGAAAGCGGTCAAATCGTTTATTCTGCTCACCTCCTTCCCATTGCTACCAGCCGGACGGACGACCTTGGCACAAGGCTTTGGAAAAACACGACGAGGAGCCCCCGGCTGACCTGACCCCCGCTTGGATATTATATAGAGGGCCTGGATGGGGTCGTTAGGCGCTTACTTTTCAATACAGCGGCTCTGCGAACGTATCCGGTCTTTCTGAATGATTAGCTACTAACTTTTCGATTTTACGACGGTTTATATGAAGTTCTGCCCTCAAATAAAGTATGGGCTGCTAAAATCTGATTTTTTTAGCCAATTTTATCTTTTGTACTCCGCTTCGCAATCTCTTCGATCGACTGCACAGATAACATCTCAGATTTATTTATGGATTCTGGTGCATTATCGGGGGGATCGAGAACTTTTTTTGATCTTTTTGGATTTTGGATATCTAGAAAGGACTACTAACTTAATAGGAGGTATTTAATTAGTGTTTTTAGTAAGATATAACAATTTTTCAACTAGAAAAACTATCGAAAAACTTTAAGAAATTTGAAAAAGTCAAAATTTGGCTAAGGATCGGCCGTTTTTGGTCGAAAAATCTAGTCCTTTTATGTATTTTTGTAACCAGACTTGGTAAAGTTTTCACGTTTAAGAAAAGTAAAAACCGTTGCAAAACACCTCGGCTAATATGGTGTGACGCTATGACGATTTTCGCCAAAAGTTCCATAAAAAAAATATTCTAAAACGTCCGCAGAAAATAGGGTTTTTTGGAATTTCAACACGACCAGGGAGTTAAAATCCACTACCACCTGGAAAGACCGGTGCGCGCGTAGCACAATCCAGTACAGCACTTCCACTAAAATCCATTTTCCTGCCTTGCCCTCCCCTTTAAAAGCTTCAACCGCTGCCAAATCGCCCCGGAAAGCGTTGCCGAAGTGTGCGAGCCCCCCTCCCCCACCACCCTAACTTTTTATGGGTGGCTGATCTGAGGCTTCTGGATGGTTTGTTATCTACTCTCCGGCCTCACTTCCCTCCCCTGTCTTCCAGAATTTGAGTCTCTCTCCTGCCCTATAGTCCCGATACGGCGGGCTCTCCGGCTTGAAGGCCCGGCGAATCGGGGCAAACAATACGATGAAACATTCCCCCACCCCAGCCCCCCACAACATTCGTGCCCACCGGCATCACCCCCCGAAATTTGCCGCCTTTCCCCGGCGGGTGGATCGGCAAGTCGTGCTTATACTATCAGGGGGCTGTATACTGGTTTACCCTTGAGTCAGAGGCTTGAATTTTATCGATTTGGGTTCATGAAGTGGGTGGTATATTCTTTTCAAATCATGATTACTTTTTCCGTCGATTCCGTCGATTTTTTTAATTTATCGATCTCGCTCTTTTTCTTGACTACATTTACTATCTATCATAATGACCACCTTAATTTTTCTAGGATCTTGTCGTGTCTAAAAATGACTGGTTAATAACTAATTCCTACTCCGAGTTAGATCAATAAGTATAATCCGCGAATTCCGAAATGCACCATGAAAATCAGTAGCCAAGAAGCTCAGCCTGTTTTGCCTTTGGTGAACAGAATTTGCGTCAGGATCCCATTTCCTAAGGTATCTCCGCTAGCACCCCACCGGTTTTTAATAAAGACTTGTTGCGGTCATTATCGCATTAAAACGGACGTGAGCGCCTATTTACGGCTGGGTCTCTCTCTCGCCCTCTCTCTTCTCTCTCTTTCTCTCTATCGCTCTCTCTCTCTGTCTCTCTCTCTCATCCCCCTCTCTCTCTTTCTCTCTCTAACTTTTCAGATCAGCCAATCCGTCCAATATGTATATCCGTAGTTTTATGAGCAATTTCTACCATGCGCCGTGTTACGTTTTATACAAGATTTCGAGCGGTTATCAAGGCCATTTTTCTCGCTTTTCTATGTAAAAAACGCTTTCAAGATAAAATAAACCACACGGCCATTCGCTACGAGTTGACCGACCTGTCTTGCTCCTGTAGCGATAAATCTGTAGGAATCAAGTTCTTTTGTTCCGGCCTCCTTTCCCTCGTTTCTTCACCTATCACTTACCACCCGATCGAGAAAGGGTGGCGCCCCAATTTTTCAGTTTTTCACTGGCTCGTGTCGCTTTTTGGTTGAGTTATGGCCGATTGGCGATGAAAAGCAATTTTTGGAATTTTGCCAACCTCTTTAAAACTCGAATTTTTCTTTTCGGCCCTTGCAAATTTGTTATTTTTGGCAAAAACATAGATTAAGCAATTTTTGCGTATTTTCAACCTAAATTAAACGAATTTAATTTATCGATATTTTTCAAAACAGTATTTATTGATTGAGTGAAGTGTGATTTTGTTGGATTATGTGGTAACTTTCTAATTTTTGAAAAAATCGATTTAAGGGCTTTTTCAGGGTTTCGATAATTTTTCGATGTCTCTGAAAGCGTGATTGTTTCTTTTAAATTATGATTCAGATGATAGCACCCTGAAAAACGATGGTGGAACGTAAGGAAAGCTTAAAAATACTCAACAAATTCGCCGGCGAGGACCTGACGGCTACGCTACCGAACGTGCGCACGGTTTTCGCCGGTGATTCTCATGGTAGGGTGTTCTTT